>CAUYRH010121560.1:0-18274 GCA_963574655.1 Perodicticus potto | reverse complement strand
TGGGGCGGAGGGAGGGTAATTGGTGGGGCCACACCTACAGTGCATCTTAGAAGGGTACAGGCGAACCTTACTAAATGCAGAATACAAATGTCTTCATATAATCACAGAGAAATTGCTGGGAGGGCTATGTTAATTAGGTTGATGAAAATAGTTAAGATTGTGTATGATACCAGCCCATTGTACCCCTTGATTACACTATTGTATACAGCTATGATTTAATGATAAAGATAATAAAAATAAAATAAAATAAAATAAAATTGTATTCACTTTTAAAATCTTTCTCAAACTTGGTGGTATGAAATTGAGGCCATTCTTTTTTACTAATATTTATTTTTATGCATGTATGTTAATTGTTAGCTGGATTCCTTTAGGCCAGTTTTATGGAAAGTAAAAGTAGCTTTGAATTTTTGCAGTCATTTTTTATAGAAGTCCTTTTCTAACAGCTTGAGGTACTTATAGCTCAAATAAAATCATAACTACCTAGGAAATATTTAAGTATAGCTATATTTTTTAAAAGTGAAGTTTGTTTAATATATTAAGAAAATATGTGTTTTATCACAAAATACAATGGAAGTGTAAGTCAAGATAGACTTAATTCTATCGACTTATGTAACGTAAAAGATAATAGAATTCTATGATACAAATATATGGTATTATACAGACTTTTCTATAATACAAATGAAAATATTATATAATATAAAACATAATAGATTTATTCCATAATATAGTCATCAACCCAAATGTGTTAGGTCCAAGTTATATCTGGTTAGAAATTTTAAAATGATTATTAACATTTTGAGAATAAAAAGCTCTTATAAACTGTTATAGTGATGTGATAAGTGCCCAAGTAGGTTAGGATTTATACATATGTATGTGTATATATATAATTTATATATGTGTTTATAATGCCAATATCTACTATAAAATTATTAACCATATATTATTATAAGCATCACAGAATTATTTTTAGAAAGGCTTCTCTGGCAAAAATAATAAAAATGCTGGGCTGTTTTGTGTCTGTCCATCAGAATCCCAGGACACAGAGAAATTGTATTGCATGCATATTGTGTGAATTTTTCTTGCATGGGCGGAGCTGCAGAGGTTGAGGCTGTGATGAAATATCAGAGAATAAGGAGTCTGAAAGCTCACTCAGGCAAACAGCAAGTTTATTTCTTCCACCAAAGCTTATATAGGCACATAACTTAATCAATAAACATATGACTTAAACCTTGGCCCCAGGCCTCTTACTTCCAGGTACTTATGGGCCTATAGACAAACCGGATTAACTGATAACCACTTCACTAAAGTTACTCTTTCTTTAAGTAATCAAAAACAAAACCACAAAACAAGGTTCTGGGGAGGTAGGTCTAAATGCTTGATCCTCTGTTCAGGACATACAAGAAAAGCATTATGTGTATTAAGGGGACATGAAATGAACATAGCTCCCTAAGCGGCAGTCTTTTCACCTATAAAATGGACATATTAGCTACCTCACAATGATCTTGAAAGGATTGAAAGACACTGTTGCCAAGTTCCACCCAAGGTTTGATGTCCTTGTTGCATAAGCTCTTTGTATAACACCTTTACATTTTCCTTTGTAACACCTACCACAATGACAATTATGTTAAATATCTGTCTCCCCTGAGACAGACTGAGTTTTAGGAGAATAATGTGTATCTTGTTTGCTCTATTTTCTCATAATACTTGACACATAACACAAATTCAATAAATCTTTGTTGAATTAAACAAAATAAAAATAAATGCTTGATCCTTTAACAGACCATTTGGAGGCAGCTAATGATCTTAGGGAGTAGTCTGGAAATTCCTGAGGTATACAGGTAACTGCCTACAGACCTGCCTCCTGGAAGCTCGGCCCTTAATCACTTCTACGTGATTAGCTTCTAAGCCACATATGGAGTCCTATCCAGGATTTTTTCCTTTCTGACTCACAAAAGACTTTAAACTTGCCTTCACAATTATCCAACAAAATCTTATCTGTATTCCTAAGAACACACAAAGAGATGAGAATTTAATGACATTCTACCTTCCCTCCCCTTCTTCTTTGCCGTTTGTTGTGAGGAAGAGATACACATCCATTACTATCTGCACTGCCTCGTGGATGTGCAAGGAGAGGACAGCAGAATGAATCTCAGGAGGCCTGTGTCTTAAAAATTACCATGTAAGAAAACTGTGGGACAGCAGCTTTTAAAAAACACTGTTGCACAAAATACAACTCTCATAAAAATGCGTTTTATGACTTGATCCCAGTATATGGTAAAAATGCTATAAAGATATTTTAGAATAATGTCTAGAGAATTTTTGACTATGATTTTCATTAATGATGGAATCTTAGGAGTGTTATACATGGAACAAAATTAAATATTCAAAAGGTGAAGTGTAATACTATTCACCAAGTTTAACCATTAATATTTATTAATATTGTTATGAAGAATATGGATTACATAGAAGTCATTTGATATGTATACTGAGATTTTATAGACTTCTTTGACTTTTTCAAAGGAGTATCATTCAACCTATTTCTGTATGTGGAAGAGAAGAGAATGGTTTTAATGCACAGAGCAAAAGGGCCCTGGTACAACTCAGCGTTAATTCCATAACTGCTGTGATAGCCGTCTAAGCTTTCTGTTTCCTTTATTCACAAACTCATGCTGTTATCACACAAAAGGAGAGAAAAATGGAGATTGTAATGTCATTAGACACTCCTACTACAATCAGCAGCAGGGATTTAGTCTAATTTAGTGGAATAAACTTCCAAAGGGAACCCAGAAATGAAGCAAGATGATGAAATAAGATATATCATTATTTGATTCTATCCCTCTTTCTATGATTCTTTTTCTCAGAGAGAGCAACAGGTTGGCAATTTAAAATGGGAACATATCTCCCAAATTGTTCAATAGGCATTCATTGTGACAATCTGCTCCAGCGCTCTCCCTCCGCCCTTTGTATTTTTGCACTAGAATGCATCTGTACACAAATATGACTCAAGAGTCAGAGTCATGCGAAATGACCTGTAAAGCCAGGGAAGGGCATGGGAACAATGAGGGTGTTAACCCTCAAGCCAGCGTGTGACTTCACACAGCCGAGGATTTGAAGGGTGGTGCAATGAAAATGCATGGCAGGATGAAGTCCTGCGACCTGTCTGCCCTTGTTGTGATGGACGTCATCTCTGGCATGTTGAGGTTAAAGACTAATACGACGTGTCCCAATAGTTGCCACAGAAGTCGTCATACATAGTGAAAATGGGACATTATAGTTAAATGTACCTCTAAAACTCAGAAGTGCCTGAAAGGCAGAGTTTACACCCATCTTAGGAGAAGATCAGGTGAACAGGGATTCATCCAGCTTCAGTTATTCCTAGCCATTGAGGGAGAGGAAGGTCTCAATCAATACACCTGGATATTTACTTGAGAAAATGTATGTGGAAATCAGAAGCATTTGGGGTCTATGAAGACTTCAGACTTAGACACCTTACACTGTGTAAACTCACAAAGCACCAGACCCCAGACACCAGTGAGGAGGCGGGAGTGTGGCTGGGAGCTAACGAAGGTTAGAGGGAGAGACAGCAAATGAACCAGGATTTTATTAGCATCTTGATGGAGGTTAATCATGGGAATGTAAACAGTTATCTAAGGACAGAGAAAAATGGCCCAGTAGTGACAAATGAGGAATCTAGAATTATATAAAAAAAATCAAAGCAATAAGCCCCTGAACAGAGGACAGAGTGGTGGTTAGTGGAGGTGGGATTTTAATTATTGGTAGCAATAGACAAATTCTGGATGTGGAGGAGATTTGAAGTGAATTTAATGTATTGAATTTTCATTAATTTATTTTTTCACACCTAATTGTTTGATAGTTTGATCTTTTCACGCAGAGGTAGTGTCATCTGAAACAATTCTATCAAGGGGCTGGGAAAACGAATCAACTTTAAAGAATATTTGGGAATAAATGCAAAACTAAATTGAAGTGAGAAAATATACATATGTAATTCAAGTTACTCTGATAGTCAATATTTTCTGAATCTGAAATTCAAGTAGGTTTATTGACCCTGAAGTTTCACATGGTCTGGGAACAAAATGTTTATAATTATAAAAATCAGGATTGATTTTCAGAGACTGTTGCTGACCCAGTATCCTCCTTTATCTCACTAAATTCTTCTATTCTTTGGAAAAGCAAAGTACCAGTTTAAAAAACAAAATACTCAACAGCATTAGCACCAACAATCAAAATAAGTCCTCTCAACCACTAAGGGCAGCAAAGACACATGCAGAAATAATTTATTCATGCTTAAGGCCTTTGGAAAACCTCACTGACTCAAAGGTCTTGCTCCCATCCATATGGTGGTGGGAGGTGGCAGATTCAACCCACCCAAGGCTGCCTCACCACACGGCTTGTGGAGCAGAGAAGCCAATAGACTCTTTGTAGTTTCACATCAGCTATGGCCGTCTTTCCATGGACTTCAATCATGACCAAGTTAAAACAAAACAAAACAACACATAATAAAGCTGTCTCCTTTAAGGCACAAACTTTATGAACTATGCATGAATTCCTAACTGAAATATTTAGTCCTACTTTTGTGATATTAGGCACATTATTTAACCACTGGGTGATGCAGAGACTCATTGGAAGACACAAATATCAGCCACATGGGCTTCCAGGTGACAAATTGGGATAATATATTCCAAGTTTGTGATGCCATAGCAGCTGGATATGAGGTTTAAGATATTAAATTGAGTTATCAAAATGTGGGGAGGGGGTGTCAAAACTGGAACTTTTACCATGCTACATTTTTTTAAAAAGATACCATAAAAATAAAGATGTTATAAGTAAATTAAGATGAGAAACCAAAAAGAGGAAAGCTATTTTCAACCCATATAACAAATTATGGGTTAGAATTCAAAATTTAAAAAGAGAAGCTACTAATCAAAACTGAAATTCCAGATAGATAAATGAGCAAAAATGTATGAATGAGTTTATCTTATTTTAATAAAAATTATCTTGAGCTAATTTGTCAAACATTAAAATTTCATTTAGCACTATTGTGAACACATCAGTCTTTCTTTAATATCGGTACTTGATAAATATCTCATAATGAAATAAAAAAGATTAGTTGGTGAGAAAAATAAATCTTTGTTCCAAATATTAAAAGAACTCCTAGATCAGAATTTTTGAAGGCCTTTGTGGTAGACTAAATGATACTTCCCACTGCCCAAGAGGATCTGTGTCCTGGAACCTCGGCACATGTTACTTTGAGGGATAAAAGGGGCTATGCAGGGGTGGTTAAATGAATGATTTGGAGATAATGAGGTTATTTTGGATTATCTGTGTGGGCCCAGTGTCATCATAAGCATCCTTTTGGAAGGGAAGCAGGAGAATCAGAGTCAGAAGGAGAAGACATCAAGATTGAAACAGGTGAGAATAGAGGTTTTTCTTGGCTTCTGGTTTTGAAGCCCCAGGAAGACACTATGGGTAAGGAATGAAGACAAACTCTGGAAGGTGGAAAAAGATAAGGAAAGGGATTCTCCCTAGGAGATCATGAAGAGAACCAGCCCCCTGCCTCCACTGAAATTGGTGCAATAAAACTGATTTTGAACTTGTGACCTCTAGAACTGTACGATAATATCTTCATTTTTTTTAAGCCATTGAATTTGTACAGATTTGTTTTAGCCCAAATAGGAAACTGACACAGCCTCCTTCTTGAATTTCTGTAGCATGAGCTTCATCGTCCACAGTTATATATTATTACAGTATTTGGGGCAATTACTTTGTACTTGATACTATCACGTATTTGTTTTTTAAGGCTTAACAATCTGAATTATTTTCTAGGCTCTTAAAGATGGAGAATATATCTTATATTTCTTGGTATGTTCTCTACCAAACATAGCAAAAGAATTAGATAAAAAAGAGGATTAGAGATATTTAGTTGATGTACTTTTACTCTTCAAACCTGTTCTTCAGCCACATGTGTTTCCCGAATCCTTTCCCCAGGCAATGAACCAGTGAGCATCGCCTGGAACCCACACAAGAAAGCCAGCGATTAGCTAAGAATCTCACAGCGAATTGTCTTGAATCTTAACAACTTATGGTAGTAAAGTTTGAAACTTATGCTGTGTACGGAAAGAGAGGAGCCCTCAGATTTGGTCTGCTGCTGATGAACCTATCACACCAGGTACAGAGCACAGAAGGCGTAGGGGAGGGCACGAAAGTGGGAGCCAGAGTGATGCCCTTGACTCCACATTTGGCAAGAGGCCCCAGGACGCAAATGCTGTGGGGTGAATGCTCAGAGAAGTGCCCCCGGCCTGAACCAGGCTCACTGGGCTGCCCTGGGGGATAGGGTGGAAGGCAGCTATTCCCTGGCCTCCCCCGTGGTGCCTGGACATTCCTCAAACGTCCAGACAGACGGCAAAAACACCAGTGCAGGGCAGCAGAGCTGCAGGGCGGCCTTTTGAGAAAAGCAAGTGTTTGGAGGACACTTGGTTCTGAATGCTTTTCCTCTGAGGCCTGGGAGTGTGAGGTAGAGCCTACTGGTATTTTCCAAGGCCCATACAGAAGGAGGAAATCCAATAACTCTACGTAACTCATATGCAATGCACATTCCTGCTGGATGTAATTGGTTGTTTAACAGACGTAGAAAACATGCTTTGTAAAGTGACTCTACTGATTTTAAAATTGTCTCATCTTCCCTCCGCCATCCCTGTAACACACATTTCTCTTATCTCACATTTCTTTTCTTATCTTTCTTTCTTTTTTTCTTTTCTTTTTTTTTTTTTTTTTGAGACAGAGCCTCAAGCTGTCACCCTGGGTAGAGTGCCGTGGCATCACAGCTCCCAGCAACCTCCAAATCCTGGGCTCAAGGGATGTCCTTGCCTCCGCCTCCCAAGCAGCTGGGACTACAAGCACCACCATAACCCCCGGCTATTTTTTGGTTGCAGCCGTCGTTGTTGCTTGGCGGGCCCGGGCTGGATTCGAACCCGCCAGCTCAGGTGTGTGTGGCTGGCACCTTAGCGCCTTGAGCCACAGGTGCTGAGCCATTATCTCACATTTCTTAAGTGTAATTTCTATCCACTCTATCACCCAGAACTGAGGAAATTGTCCTAAACCACTCTGCCCGCCCCATCCACCTCATCTTCTCACCCTTTCTCAGCTGCCATCTTCCCGCCTGCCCTGGAGCCAACACCTGGTCTTGGGCTCTCATCACTTCTTGAGTCAATTTATCCAAATGAAGCTTGATGTGACCATCCTTGCATGTTAGAACAGAGCCTCTGTGGATGGGCACCTGCAGCTCAAGCGGCTAAGGGCCAGCCACATACACCAGAGCTGGCAGGTTCGAATCCGGCCTGGGCCTGCCAAACAATGACAGCTACAGCCAAAACATAGTGGGCACTGTGGTGGGCACCTGTAGTCCCAGCTACTCAGGAGGCTGAGGCAAGAAAATCACTTAAGTCCAGGAGTTGGAGGTTGCTTTGAGTTGTAACGCCACAGCACTGTACCCAGGGTGATAGCTTGTGGCTCTGTCTAAAAAAAAAAAAAAAAAAAAAAAAGCCTCTGCTTATGTTTCTGATAAATACATGAAGTTGTTCTTCACTAAACCGAGCTGTACTTGGTCACACAGGAATATCCCCATCATCTCTGTGAATGGCAACTTCAGGATTATTATTCTTATCTTTGCAGAATTGAGGGTCCCTATAAATAAAAACAAAGTGGCAATTATAAAGAGAAAAAGTATTGGCAAAATGTTTAAGAAATGTCCAGGGACAAATGAAGGTGAAAAAATATTAAATTGCCTGAATTCAGATTTACTATGTGTCTTGACAGAAAATATCCATGTGTGGGCACGTCATAGACAACCACATGTTTGGTGTGCGAATATACTTTGCTTCACCTTATGACTTTGCTCAATGAAGAAAATATAAAAATGAAAGTAAAGTAAGTATGTTCTCTTTATGGACAAAGAAGCTAACAGGGAGAATCAACCTGGACCAAATGAAAATTAGGGGTGCAAATAAGATGGCTTTTGTACCGTTATCATGGATACAATAGTACTTTATAACTATTTCATTAACATTTTCTTACCTTAGACACACATAGTTCAAGACTCTTCAGACCACAGAAGTTACTCTTTTATCTTTATTAAAAAGCTTGTAAGATGCACCGTAAGTGTAGAATATAAATGTCTTCATATAGTGATTAAAAGGCCATGAAGGCTATGCTAAATAGTTCAATGAAAATATTTCAGATTGTATATGAAGTCTGCACATTGTACCCCATGATTGCACCAATGTACACAATTGTGATTTAAATAAAAATTAAAAAAAAAAGCTATCTTTTTTTCTTGCATAAATGGGAAAGATTGTGCATCTGGAATACAGTTCTTCACACGTGTCTCTTTTATGATGACATATGGCCTTGAGCAGGTGGGGGGGGAACCACTCAGGAGCAAAGTAGACTTTAATTAACTGAACTTAACACTTCTCAAGGCCATTTTTAAACATTTTCACTTGATTGCAAGACAGAGAAAAGATAATTAATAAAAGAGTCTCTCTAGAAAAGGAATTAGTCAGAAATAATTCTTTGTTTAAATTTTTGGCGCTGACGCCATCCACAATGACAAGCGTTGGCTGCCTCCATCTGTTCTAGTCTCTGTCTCTGCTCCCGGGACTCTGTTCTGAGAGTGCCGTGCAGGCCCCTTCCACCTGAGCAGGAAACCAGAATCAACAAGCCCATCAAGTAAACGCAAGTGTGAGCAGCACTGGCTATGCATGAAAAATGGGTAAAGCAACTCTTTGCACCCGCTTCTCTGTTTAATATTTCATAATTTACATCAAAGGCTTATAAATGCAGGGCATTCACCCTGATACTCTGGACTTCAATTGTTCCTTTTTTACAAGAAGTGGAAAAATGTGTTCCCACTTAATGACCATCTATCTAACTCATTAGTTTAGTCACCTATGATGGTAAAATCTTGTTGGTTTTATTAATGCATTATTACTTATCAAGAGTGATAACATTTAAAGTCACAGCATGAATTGCCTTCAGCTCCAAGAACAATATAAAGGATAATGATTCAGTGGTTTGCGGATTTTTTGTTTATTTGTTTTTCTTCTTTTTGGGACAGAGTCTCAAAGCTATTGCCCTGGGTTGAATGGCACGACATGATAGCTCACAGCAACTTCCAACTTGATCTTGTTGCCTCAGTTGTCTATTTTTAGTAGAAGTGGGGTCTCACTTTTGCTCAGGCTGGTCTCAAACCTGTGAGCTCAAGCAATTCACCTGCCTCAGCCTCCCAGGTGTGAGCCACCATGCCTGGCCTTAGTGTGTTTTAAATTGCTTTTAAATATATCTTCCATGGAAAAACTAGTTGATGCTCTGAAAATGTGCTGAAGACCTATCTTTTCACCCCAATATTTATCAACACACACACATATACAAACATACTGCACTTTCAACATGCCTCAAAGATTAAATAAAAATGAAAATAACACATGAAAATCAAAATTACTCTTTGATTCATGGACTGCAGAATGGATGCCATGCCGGCAGGCCTGCAAGCAACACTGATCTCCATGTGTTTCTCCATCAGTCGTCCTGGGGAACCACGTCCTTTGTCAATGAGCAGTGACGTCTTGAAAGAAATATTTTTTTCCTGAATGGTCTCAACAGTAGGCTTAAACTCTTCAGAAAACTTTGTTATCAAGATATGTACTATCTTCCTGGCTATTTTTTTTTTTTCTATTATAGAGCAGAGGTAGAGTTAGCATAGTTTGAATAGGCTCAAGGATTTTCAGAATGGTAAAGGAGCCTTGGCTTCAACTTGAAGTCACTAGCTGCCTAAGCCCCTAACAAGAGAGTCAGCCCGTTCTCTGCAGCTTGAAAGCCATGCCTCGACTTCTCCTTTCCTGCTACAAAGGTCCGAGGTAGTGTCTTCTTTCACATGAGGCTGCTTCATCTGCACTGGAAATCTTGTTTAGCGTAGCCGTCTTCCTCGGTGGCTGCTCCTTAGCTAGATCTCCTGGGCAGCTTGCTGCCATGTCTGCCTTACCTCCTGACGCTTTACTTTCCCTTCTCTTTCGTGTCCTGGAGACAGCTTCTTTCTCTGAAGCTCATGAACAGAATTCTGGCAGCTTCAAGCTTTCCTCCTGCACCTTCCCCTCTCTCGGTCTCCACGGAACTAAAGAGAGTTGAGTTTTGCTCTGGATTAGCCCTGGGCTGAAGGCAATGTTATGATTAATCTTATATCCAGACCACTGCAACTTTTCCTTTTTCAGCAACAAGGCTGTTTTGCCTTCTTCACTGAAGTCCTCCCTTTAATATGCTCCAAGAACTTTTTCTTTGTGTTCATAACAGGTGCAAGGGCCTTCCTTTCGGTTGTGACTTCCAGCATGCCTTCCTCACTGAACTTGATCAGGTCTAGCTTTTGATTTAAAGTGAAAGATGTGGAAATTTTCCATTCACTTGACCATTTAAAGACCATTGCAGGGTTTTTAATTGGCCTAACTGAAATATTGTTTTGACTCAGGAATAAGGGGGCCTAGAGAGAGGGAGAGAGATGGGGAAGCAGACTATCTGTAAGAACACATTGGCATTTATTGATTATGTTCACATTCTATTGGGGAAATGGTCCCCACACATGTGCTCAACAAACCTTCCCTTATAACAAACACACTATCTCCAAAGGTCAATAAAGTGAAGCACAAAAAAACTTGCTATGCCTGTATTTTAAAAGGATGAAAGCGAAATATAATATAAATCATGAAAAAAACTTTAGTACACAGTATTCTTACAAATTAATCTACACCAATGGCTTTGTCATATACAATAAAAATGTCAGTAGTAAAATCTCATTCTCAATAATAAATGCAATGTAAATTAAGTAAACTTAGTAAAACATACGTTCAACATTCATAAGTATGTTAAAATGTGCAGAGAAGTGAGGGAATTGCATGAATGAATAATTATGTTTGTGTTTGAATGACAAAATATTTTAAGCTCATTTTCTCAGGATGGACATAAATTTCATGTGCAATTTAAAGTAGTTTAATGTATGAATAGTTTTAACGTTAAAATAGTTTAACGTATGGAATCTTATGTACACGCTGTATATGTCAATGAAAATTGTATATTTAAAAATAGTTGCTAACTTTGTTCATGTTGAAGAATAATCATAGCCAGGTAATTAGGAAAGACAAGTGACAGTAGATGACATAAGGCATAAAAGCCTATTTTAGTTTTGAAATATCTAAAAGGGAGCTGATCATCCTTCGGACAGACAAAATCTAGAATGCTAGAATGTCGAAATCCCAAAGGATCAAAATCTTGGAGATACAGTTCTGGTGAAAATAATTTTAAAAATGCTTTAAAAGATATTTATTTATATTTAAAACACATTGATTTCAGAAACACACACAGACAACAGAGCACTTCATAGGCCACTTTGCACAACAAAATAAAATTAAGTATATATATATATTTGCAAGCATAAACACTCAGGTATACACCTATAGTCACACTGGTCTAACAGTTATGAGCAGATAATTCCTGTTCATGAGAAAATGCATCAAAAAGCCAAACATATAAAAACATATCACTATGCTTGGTAATTTTGCCCTCAGGTTTGTAAATTTTGTCACCTGAAATGTTATGAAAGCCCACCTAAGTTCACGGACAACAATGATTAAAAACTGCTGTGGTTTACCACTATATAGGCAGTTGCCCAAAGCTGAGATCTCAAGAAATTTTATGTTTCACAAAAGTGGATACTGATTAAAAACAAAAAGCTTCCTGTATTGAGGAAGTGTCACTGTTTTTTTGTGCATGAAGAATACTCACAAAGTAACATTGTGATAAGGTACTTCAGTGGAGTTAAATCTGCAAAAAAATGCATACAACAAATTAGAATTTTTTAAACGTTTTTTAAATTAGGACTCCTGCAATACTTTTAAACTACTTGTACCTCCAGTATTGGAAATGGTGAAAAGATAAAATCCATAACATAATGATTACAAAATATAATTGACAATTATTTGTGGAATAAAAAAATCTATAAAAAGAAAAGAAAAAAATTAAAAACTAAAGACAATTCAACATACGATGAGTGAATTACAGAGATAAATGATGGATGCACAGAGGTAGTTTGTAAGAGTCAGCCTGTATCCTGATTAACTATTTTTTAAAGTAGTGCATTGGGAGAAATATCTGCCTTTTCTTTTTATTTCCTTTTTTAGGTATGACATTCCTTGGAGAATATATTCTAGTTCATCTTTTACATGTCACTACTCTTTTGGAAATTCTTGCATGATTCTATATATACAGGAGCATGTCCTTGTAAAATTTCCCATTTTCTGTGCCAAGATTCTATGTTATCTTAGTACAATGAAGTCCATTCCACATGCCCTTTTCTATCGACTACAGATTTGGTGGGAATAATACTAGTGATTGAACAGCAACACCACTGTAGATGTGTCTTCTCCTGCCATACACACAATTCCCTTTGAATCTGTCAGTAACTTCACTGGCTTCTTCAGGCAAATGTTCCTTTACTTTATTAAAGAAAATCCTGGATTTCATCAGTGAGAAGGAATGCTGATGCAGACAAACGACACATTTTTAATCGGAACTTTTCCTCGTTTCATGTTACGTGACTAATCAACTCAACTGAATTTTCTGCCAAATACAAATAAATACCATGATATGGTAGTATTAATAGTTCCTCCTACCATGATGCAACCGGCATGCAGCTATCCGATGTGCAATTAAATAATGCACGAACTCCTTACCCAAATTTTTGGATTTCAGGATTTTAACATTTGGTATTTACATCTTTTAGGATTAGGTTTTTTGGAGAGTTTCGATGGTATGGATTTTAAGTGTTAGGGATTTAGACTTTAAAGATTTTGATCTTTCGTTGTTTCCAAAATTCAGGATTATGGCATTTGCGACATTGTCTTTCAAGATTATAAAGACAACTATGTTTGAAAGTTCCAAAATGCAAATAAATGAGTAACATGCCACAGTTTCACAGATGAAATTCATAAATTAAATAGCAAAAAGCAGATTCAAGATTATATATATTTCACACCTCATAATAGTTCAAATTTATGTCAATACAAAAATATAAATAGTGCCAGGACTGCTGACTCACATTTGATCATTACCACAAAACAAACACCAGATAGCAGCAAGTTATAAATGGTGATAATGCAAATATTCATCTTAGAAAAAGACGTGCGTCCACACAGCTTTGCTCTGGGACTTGAAGGTCTTCTTTGTGGTTATTTGGCCACCATACACAAACTAATATTGACATCTGTCAGTATTTCAGAGATAATAGTAATTAAAT
This sequence comes from Perodicticus potto, assembly GCA_963574655.1. Classification (NCBI taxonomy): domain Eukaryota; kingdom Metazoa; phylum Chordata; class Mammalia; order Primates; family Lorisidae; genus Perodicticus; species Perodicticus potto. The sequence continues at coordinate 4,920 of CAUYRH010121560.1, read as the reverse complement.
GTTTTAAATACTTCTTAAAAAACAAAATAGATGACTACAGTCGTATTTGGAACAAATATTTAACATATGATGGACAGATGATAAATGGACTGAAATGCAAGAAAATATTGCTAACCAATAAAAACGGAACGCACTCATGGAACAGCTGGGGAGGAAAAGCCACAGAAGGGAGTTCGCAGTGTTGAATGAACACACCAGAGGGTGTTTAGATACACTTACCATTAAATGAGTGCTCAGAACAACGACCCGTTTTAATGTGTTCTGATGCAGCGTGTGGACAAGGGGTCTGGGCAAGAACACAAGAGCGCTGGGTGTGACGAAATGAAGGCACCTAGGAAATTACTACAAAAGATATTACATACTGTTTATCAGCACAGTGGTGACATGTGGCTGGTTCAAAACATGTTTTTAATGGGAAAAAGTTAGTTAAACTGCCGGGTAAAATGCTCAGAAACTCTTCCATTTTTGGAGGTATAATTTCTTTTGTTCTGATAATTTGTTCAAATTATGTTATTTGTATGTTATTAATTCATAATTATTTTTTCTAATCAGATATTAATTTTTTCTTTTTGTTAAAATAGTGACAACATTTCATTAAGGAGGAAAATCCACTCAAAATTCCTGTATCTCGTTTTATTTTTCAGTTCATCTGTAAGTAGAATTTTTTTTTCCCTCTCTTTCTAAATTTCAGGTAAATGTGAGGGTACAAACAACCAGGTACTTAAGTTTGTTAGGTAGAGCCCCTCTTGTGTCCCACACCTCCCTACAGTGTGCACATTGAGAGCACCCCAAAATCCCCTCCCCTCTGCCTCCTCCCTTGCTCCCGCTCCCCTCGACTTGAATTGAAATTAGTTTTTCTCCTATGAGAGGGTGAATTACATCATCTACTGGCTTCATATTAGTATTGAGTACACCGGATATTTGATTGTCCATTTTTGTGATACTTTACTAAGAAAAATGTGCTTCAACTCCACCCAGGTTAATACAAAAAGATGTAAAGTCATCATCTTTTTATACCTGAATAGTATTCCATGGTGTATATATCCCATGGAAGGTTTGTTAATCCTTGCCTGAACTGATGGGCATTTAGGCTGTTTCCCAAATCTTGGTGATTGTAAATTGAGCTGTGATAAAAATAAAGTGCAAATGTTTTTGATGAATTTTTTTTTATTTCGGGTAGACGCTTAGTAGTGGGATTTGATAAACCAAACAAAAGGATACACTTAGTAAAGAATCCCTCTTCAATATATGGCGGGGATATTGGGAAAACCACATATAAAAGACTGAAACTTGACACACACATTTTACCCCTTACAAAAATTGATTACATGTGGATAAAAAATGTAAATGTAAGACATGAAATAGTAAAAATCCTAGAAGAAATTGTGAAAAAGACCTCTTGAGTATGTTGGGCTGGGGAAAAATTTTATGAAGAAGACTTCTGTGGCGATTGCAACAACAAAAATAAACAAATGGGATTTAATTAAACTGAAAACCTTCTGCACCACTAAGGACACAATCATCACAACAAATAGACAGCCTTCAGAATGGGAAAAGATATTGGCACCTTACAAATGTGATAAAGTTTTGATAACTAAGCTCTACAGAGAACTCAAATTAATCACAATGCCAGCTATCACTGGGCCAGTGACATGAACAGAACCTTCTCTGAGGAAGACAGACGGATGGCTAACAAACATGTGAAAAAATGTTCTTTGTCCCTAATCATCAGAGAATTGCAAATCAAAACCACCCAGAGATATCAACTAACCCAGTAAGATTAGCCAATATCATAAAGTCTCAAAGTTGCAGACGCTGGTATAGATGTAGAGAAAGGGGAACACTTTTACACTGTTGGTGGAAATGCACACTAATACAGCCTCTTTGGATAAAAGTGTGCAGAGTATTTTTAAAACATATATTATTCAGTGGAGATTTGGCATAGATGTCCATTAATTGGATGTTGATTATCTCATTTTTCTAAACACGTTTGCTCATGTTGCATGTAGTAACTTTTACCCTATGGTTCTCTCTCTCTTTTTCTCTCTCTCTCTTTCTCTTTTAATTCTGTGTGGGTATATTTAAATATTCAGCAGTAAAACGCAAACAGAATACTGCTGTATAAATATATAATATTATGAGCAAGATAATTTGAATGTCAGCTTTCATGATTTTCCTAGATGTCAAAGAGAATTTTGGTTTAATATTAAAATGACCAATTAGATGTGTTCTGTTTCAGCCACTTCACATAAGAGATCTCATTGAATCTTCACAAAAGTGGTTTGGAGTCAGCATTATCATTCTTGCTTTATGCACTTTATAGGACAGATATATCAAGGCACCTGGGCAGGACGCAAACTATGGAGCCAGCGTTTGAATTCAGGTGGGTCTGACACTATTCAAGAAATTGTTAATGTGTCATAGTGTTCTTAATGTGAAGAAGTGGATGTGATTACTTATCACTTCAGGTTAGGAGCTATGTAAGAAAAAATGTACGTGTAGTCTTGTAACCATTCAAACAAAAAGCTAAATTGACACTTGATGGGCTTGTAATGGACAAATTTAAGGCATTTTTCTAGGGGTGACCTATATGTCTCCTTAGCCTCTTACAAGGAAATTTTAAGTAAAAGGCAAGATACTAAAGTGAACCAAGAACAATGTAGACCACATTCTAAAAATGCCTACAATTAGGAAGGGAATGATGTGGTTGGGATCTAACTGAGCAACTTATTGCCTTTCATCCCTGTGAAACCTACTGATCCTTTAAAAAATGAAGGTGTGGCTGGGTTCCGTGGTTCATACCTGTAAGGGGATGGCAAGGTGGAAGGATCACTTGAGGTCAGGAGTCTGAGACTAGTCTGAGCAACAATAAGACCCTGTCTCTACGAAAATAGAAAAATGATAGGGTGTTGTGGCAGGGGCCTGCAGTCCCAGATATTCAGGAGGCTGAGGCAGGATTTCTTGAGGACAGGAGTTTGAGGTTGCAGGGAGCTAATATGATGCCACTGCACTCAACACAGGAAGACAGAGTAAAACAGTGTTATCTCCCCATGGTTTTCACAAACTAGAGCAATTTTTAAACAAATAATATTGCAGTGCAATTTTTATACTTCTGCATTAGGAAGACAATTTATATGATACAGGAGGGGCAAATTTGTGCTATAAGTGTAAATAAAACAAAGTCAGCAGAAAATGTAACTCAGACCCTGTCTACAAACTAGACGGTTAAGCACAGCAGTTGCATTTTCTCTTGGCTCATCATACTAACTTGTCACTGTCAGTTTTTCCCTTTGAAAACCTAGATAAGAGACCTAACTGATCCGGAGATGGCATTTCAGGGGTGTATCGCCTTTTCTGCAGTTATCATTTTTCAGTAACTCCTAATTGATTTTTATCTGTCACTGGGATAAAAACATACCAGCAAAAGTATACCACCTGAGACAAGATTATATTTGAAAGTTTTGTTTCAATATTCATAAGTTCTTATTAAAGAGAGAGAACATTTCAATATAAGTGTTTGGGTTCAAGAGTCTAACGAACAAGTCACTTTCCTTTCCTATTGGCTTCATAACAAATTGAAAGACTAGTCCATAAATCAGATGAATAATAAAAAATCAGTCTTAACTGACAAAACTGGAGAGCAGGATGTTCAATGCCAAGGTTATTCCGTTCACCCCCAACTGAAAGAACAGGTGAAACCTCCTAAAGAGGCAAATAAATTACTGCAGTCTGGTGGAGCGCAGATGAAAATGCAAGTTATTGAGAGGCTTCTAGACGGTGAACTCAGAGGGAAAGGGGTTTTGAGAAAATAATAACCTAACATGTATTTTCTTGTTTAAATTTCATGAGTCAGATCGATTCTTCTACCAGTGGTGAGAACAAAGGAGGAGGGAACTTTTAAGTGAGATTTAGAGGATGCAACCTCTAGGAAATGCCACACTGTGGGCAGATGTTTCCTCCCAATCTAGGCGCCTTCCTGACCTTTGTCCACAGGTGCGTTCCCTAGACGGGCATCTGTTGAGTCCTTACTCCATAGTAACCACTCCTCATTTATCACAAAGATGAACAACACACTCCTTGCCCTCAAGGAACTTAAATTCTGAAGGAAAATATAAACAAGTCAACATAATAGATTGTGATAAATGCTGTAATTAAGGTTAACTCAGAGTACGATGGCAGGAAAGATAAATTGCATTTGAAGTACATTTCTAGGGAGAATCATGTTAATATGCCAGTAAGTGAGAGGCATTTTGTCCTATCCTCACAAATCTAGGAATTTTGCTATTGTTTGTTTTTGAGATTAATGTAGGAGAAAGGAGAGATAATTGAATTGACTTGATAACCAGTCTTCCATTTCCAGCAAAGGAATTCACATGTTTTTCTACTAACAAGGGTACTACCTTAAATAATTTTAACCATGTAAACAACATTATTAGATTTGTATCCTTAGCAACGTCATACCAGCACTAGTGTGCTAGACTTCTGTCAGCAGAGAAAAGGCAAAAGGCAGGAATATCACTTAGGAGGCTGCCTAAGCCAGTGAAGTAAAAAATCATAAAGGATCAAACTATGATAGTGGCAAGTGAAATATAAAAAGTGACGAGATGTAGTCACCTTTATTTTTATTTGGCTAGGCATTTTTAAAAGTCCTTCCTTCCTTCTTTCCTTCCTTCCTTCTTGGTTTTCTTCCTTTCCTCTACTTCCCTTCCCTTCCCTTCCCTTCCCTTCCCTTCCCTTCCCTTCCCTTCCCTTCCCTTCCCCTCCCCCCCTCCCTCCCTCCCTTCCTCCCTTCCTCCCTTCCTTCCTTCCTTCCTTCCTCCTTCCTTCATTCCTTCCTTCCTTCCTCCTTCCTTCCTTCCTTCTTGGTTTCCTTCCTTCCTTCCTTCCTTCCTTCCTTCCTTCCTTCCTTCCTTCCTTCCT
>CAUYRH010121559.1:0-11798 GCA_963574655.1 Perodicticus potto | reverse complement strand
AAAAAATGAAATGAGAAAAATGAAATAAATGTTTCCTTAATGTGGAGAGGAATAGTGCATAACTTTTCAATGTTTCTTCATGTTGAAAATCCTATTAGGCTTAAAAAGCAAAAAAACGCCCTCTGTCTGTGTGGCCTTTCTGTGTGGCGCGGGTTACACGAAGTATTTCAAAGTGCTTTCCTCTATTTCTCCATTTCATCTATCTCTAGGGGAAAAAAAGAAAATCTCTCCTAAAGCTGGATAACCTTTCACTCTCCAGACACATTATTTTCCTTTTCCTGCCTACCCAAGCTGATTATAATTTTCGAGCAGACAGGAGGAAGAAAGCTTTGTTTTGTGTGGTTGTCACTGGAAAGGGACAAGACCTTAAGGAAGCGGGTGGGATATTTTTTCCCAAAGGGCACAAGAACATACGGTTATTTTTATTTTATTGCTATACGGTGGCGGGGAGAGAACTCCAAAACTAGGATGTTTCCAAGAAAAATTTCTAGTTTATTTATATTATTTTTGTTGATTTTAGCCAACTCTGAAGTTGGTATATTTTAAGGGTTTAAACACGCTCCCGGTAGGATACTATTCCCTTATATATTAACATTTCAAAAGTATTTTTTCATAAAAAAATTTGATTCTTTTTTTTCTCAGTAGAGTATCTGCCTTGATTTTCTTGATGTGTCCCCAGACTTACTGTTTATGCCAAATCACTTTAAAAATCATCCCTTTCTCTTTCCCCGAGGTCATTTTTTTCTAAGGACCAACAGCTAAATGTTAGATCAGCAAGTTTCTCAAAATAAGGCAGTATTTAAAAAAAAAAGATTTTTTTTTAGTAATTTTACATAGTTCATAGAAATGTGAATGTTTTGCAGTTAAAATGATATTTATAAAAATGCAACCTGAATTTTTGCTTACATTGTTATTTAGCATTTGTACTTCTTCTAAGCTGGTAAGAAAATTATGATCTATTCAATTTAAAAATTGGTGTTAACCATTAGTTTACATGCCTTATTTTTTTTATTTATGGGAATTAAAAGACATAGTAAGTTAGTATTTCATTGAAAAGTATTTTATTCTTTTGTTTCATGTCTAAGAAGCTTATTTTATGTTGGGAATGTCTTATCTCCGAATTTTCTGGATGATAATCACTATTGAGTTATAAGCCTTTCATTCTTTTATTAATATAATGTAATATGATAAGTTATCTGTCAATTCAAAACTGGAAAATGGTGGGAAGAAACAATACAACTCTCTGAATGAAGGCATATAATTTTTAAAAACTGATTTAAAAAACTGATTAAACAGAATAAATGAAGTCCAAATCTTTAAGTTTTCTTTATTCACTATCATAGATGTACCCCATACAGTCTGAAATTTAAAAAGAGGTCTGTTTGTCTTAGGAGCATGCTTCTGCTGTTGTACCTCAACAGGGAATCCTAGAGTACAGTGCATTTTGGCAACTCAATCTTACCGATAACATGATTCAACTTACCTTTAACCAGAGAGCCTATCTGTGTCATACATAGGTAAACAAATTTCTCACTGGGCCAATAAAAAAAAAAAATCAAATGTATTTAGCACATAATAATCTTTTAATTGACAGAAAACACTCTTTCTTGTTACTGTTTTTTTGCTTTTTTTCCCCCCACTGGTTTATATAAAACATTTATTTTATTTTCTTCTTGTACCTTTGTTATACGTGTTAACCTGTATGGATGGTTCATGCTCACAGTGTACTAAGAGTTCAAGGTCTACCTAATGAATATTGAAACTAGTACTGGAAACCCAAGATGTTACTGGATGGAAGTGGTCAATTTTTCTTTTTTACTAAGAAAAAAATGACATTAGAAGCCCAACTTTAGACACACAATTCTTTTGTGAGAGATCATATCATAGTCAAGGACTTTCTGAGAGAGCTCAAAGATAAATGATTATTTCAGACATGAACTTGCTGTAGAGAAAGAATGGTTCTTAAACAATACTGAAAATAGGAGGTAAATTGTATCATTCATTACTATCCATCTTTTTTTCCCCCTTATTTACTTATATCCTGGTACAACTCCCCATATTTACCTGGTGTTTCTATTTAGTTACCCCAGAGCCCCAAAGTGCAATGTTCTGTCAAGGAACAGCTAACTCAGAGAAGAATGCTACATACTTTGATTTCTTCTTCTCATCTGAACTCTCATATAGTGATACAAAGTGGATATAACTAAGCTTTTAGGGAAAAATTATATCAGGCTAATTCAGACTAAACTGTGATTACCAGCTTGCCTGCCTTGAGATAGGAAGGAAACTTAATTTCTAAAAAATAGACTTTCCAGGCTTGGCGCCTATGGCTCAACGGGCTAAGACACCAGCCATGTACACCTGAGCTGGTGGGTTCGAATCCAGCCCGGGGCCCGCCAAACAACAATGACGGCTGCAACCAAAAAAAAAATGGCCAGGCGTTGTGGCGGATGCCTGTAGTCCCAGCTACTTGGGAGGCGGAGACAGGAGACTTGCTTGAGTCCAGGAATTGGAAGTTGCTGTGAGCTGTGATGCCACAGCACTCTATCCAGGGTGACAGCTTGAGGCTCTGTCTCAAAAAAAAAAAAAAAAATAGACTTTCCAGCAAAATGTGTTTAAATATATGGGCAGCAGACATACCTCATTCTTAACATTGCATATTTGATTCAAGTATCGTAGTATTTTTTATACTTTTCTTTCTGTATTTTTATAATGCTATGGAACAATTATTTACAGATTGAAGTATGGTAGTATTTTTTATACTTTTCTTTCTGTATTTTTATAATGTTATGAAACAATTCTTTATAACCTTTGAAGAAGCATTTAAAAAATCTCCTTGTGTGTATATGTAAGTGTGTGTGTGTGTGTATTGTGTTTCCAAGGGTAAATGAGAAGTTATTGAGTAACAAACACAGGAAAGAGGATATAGTTTCCTAGTGTGACGATAGAACACAATAAGCAGAAATGCATTCAGGAGGTCAAGGACTCCATCTCATAATTTCCACACGATACTGAAACGTTTTTCTAAACTGAAGCTAGTCATGAATTAATTATCTAAAAAACAAAAAGTTGGAATGACTTGGTTTATGAGCGCTGGTAAGTACACCAAATCATTTTAGATGTAAGTAATCTTACATCTGTAGGATGTAATCAGATATTTGAAAGTCTATGTACTTAACTTTTTCATCATATATTTTAAAAACATGATGAAGAAATACATAACATAACTTTGCTTTTTAGCTTTAGTTTTACAAATTCAGTTTTCTAAAGTTTATTTATCTCCAAAATCTACCCCTGTATTTCAGGCGGGTGACCACAAGTAGGCACTATTACGATACTCTCACATGGTTGAGACCACAGGACTGGGTTTACTTATGAGATAGATTTAGTCATTTCACAGTTATGATTTAATAAAAAATAAATAACAATAAAAAGGTAGATTTAGATCTGAAACTTAATTTCAATTTATTTTATTAAAGATATATTTTCATGAAAACAAATTATGATAAATTTTATCTACATGAAAGCAGATAATTTCCTTTAGAACAATCATTTTCAAACATGGATTTCTAGACCATGATTAGGCAATTTGCCTGCTCATATCCCTTTACCAGTGATTTTCTCCTTTCTAGAGAAGAGACTGGGTGACTGTCCCTTCTCTTACTCATATTTTGTAACTATAACTCTTCCTAGTCCTTTAACTGACTGAAGTCTTTTCACTTTAATCTTTTGGTGTTAAAGTTCCATTGGATTTATTTAGTTCTCCGTGGCTGTGACTTCTGTAATGAAAGAGATTCCTTTCTGTGACTGCTTCCCTAAACTGCTCTTTCCACAAAGTGGCCTTCATTTATCTGCTTGCAGTTCTGTTCATCCCATGGAAATTCCTTGAACGCCTTGTTACAGCCTGAGTTCTACAATGGCAGATTGAAGAGAAGATTGACCGACTGACCATAACTCTCTGGCCTCTGTCCCTGTGGTAGAGCTCGCCCTCCAGTAGCCGTAAGTAGACAAACAAGCAAGTCGTTACATTATGATCTTGATTTTACTTCACCAACTACAATTTGTGATCAAGCCTAATTATATTCTCTTGTGAGACCTCTACAAGCACTTTCTATTAACTCTGATAATAGTTTCTTTATTGCTTCACATTCATTCGAATCGCCAAACAACAATCACGGCTGCAACCAAAAAATGGCCAGGCATTGTGGCGGGCACCTGTAGTCCCACCTACTTGAGAGGCAGAGGCAAGAGACTCGCTTGAGCCCAGGAATTGGAGATTGCTGTGAGCTGTGATGTCACAGCACTCTATCTAGGGTGATAGCTTGAGGCTCTGTCTCAAAAAAAAAAAAAAAAAAAAATTTCCTGAGCTAAAACACTTATATTTTTATTTTCATTTGTATTAAATGCTGTATACTCTTGGCGAGGTATTGATTAGCAAAATTTTGAATATTCAAGTTGCTTTTTTTCAGATATCATTTACCTTTAAAATGCTTCTTATAAGTTTTATACAAATGCTTAAATACCTTCCCCTTTAAGAGAAGTGCTTTAAGAATGAAGTATTCAAAGAAGCTTCCTTGAATTATATCCAGCTTGTCCTTACCTCTTAGACTAGTTGGTGTATATTATGTATCTTCACTATTCTTAAGGTAGCTAGAGCTTAACAGGGAAAAATTATATTAACTGTTAGAAAAGTTAAGAAATATGTTGATAATAAAAGTAGGGCATTAAGAAGTAAAAATAGAAATATTAAATATAGATGCTAAATTATGTGCCCTCAAATGTATTAAAAAATTCATTAACATTTATATTTGTAGAAAATATAATTAGTTTTAAACTCGTTTTTCATTGCATTATATTGCTATGCCATGAAATGTTTCCAGTTTCTTGAAAGTGATTGTGTCTACTGCCAACACTCAGCTATTAATTTAACTTAATTAATTACCAATTTAAAGTATAATTATCTGTTATATATTTACTTTTTGCTTGGGTATGCAAAAACATAAAATATTTTCTTTTTTGTATAGTTTGTCATGTTTTAACATTAAATAGTTTTATAAAATAAGAACCATTTAAAACCAAAAACTACACTATTAAAAAATTAACATTAAGACAGTTAATGTGAAAATGTAGTATATGTTTTATAGTGGTTTTATTATCAACATAATTTAAGACTGAAGAAAAAATTGCTTGATAAATCATGAAATGTCATATGAGGTTGCAATCTTTTCTGTACAGTTTTGAAACATGTGGCGAACTTCGATTACAGTTAGTTTTTATAATTTTACAAATTTGTGGGTTTGCTACATTTTCTGATAGAAATCTTTCAAGACTATTCTCATTTTCTATTGTGTTGAAAATGTAGCTAAAAGTATGAAAATATTGACATTAAAATTATGTATTTATTCATTCATTCATTTACTTTCATAAACTATGTTTTAGCATTTGGTACTTCCTGACATTGACACCTTCAACTAAGATATATTCTTTTCTTGACAGAGTGTCACCCTGGGTAGAGTGCCATGGCATCATCATAGCTCATAGCAACCTCCAACTCTTGGGTTCAAGCGATCCTCTTGCCTCAGTTTTTCTATTCTCTGGCTTAGGCTGGCCTCAAACTCATGAGGTTAAGCTATCCACCCAACCTGGCCTCCCAATCTTGTAATCTTGTTCCTCAGTTTTCTTTCATGCCAAAAGGGACACTATGTCAGGAAAAGAAAATGAAAGAGGGAAAAGCAATGAATAGAGGCAAATTATAAGTTAATAATTATTCACACATAAATAATTCTCAGAGTTGACTAGGAATGGTTTTTACATTTGAACTTCAAACACTAATTCTCTATTTTCAAAATCATTATTACATATTCCACAGATATTTTTGTTTTAGACTCTTTAATAGGATGGTGATAAATGGATAATTTATTAAAAAAACAAGTAGAATTGTCTAAAATGTGCACATACCCCCAGGGAATTACAATGGGATTTTCAACATTTAAGGAGTATTTTCCAATTTGGTAAATAGTGAAATACATTTTTTTTCATTTTAATTTTGTCTTAAATGTGAAAATGCTCATAACTTGAAAAGAACAAATTTTAGTAATTTGGAGACAGACACTTGTTCGAGCAATGAACTAGAGGAAGGCAGTGTCTTGTCTAGCAACCTCATATTCAAGACCTTGTTTGGACTCAGTAGTTCTACCCTCGCTTATTGCTTTAGAAAATTGCTAGAGAATTAAGAGATGGAGTTCTCAACCACCTAAACTTATTTCAGCTTGTTGTGTTCTATCTTTACACTAAGTAACTATACCCTCTTTCCTGTGTTTCTTATTTAATAGCTTCTAATGTATGCTGGGTAAGAGAATACCCTTTTAAAAGCAAAATGGATGCATGTTTTCCAACACCAAACAGGCCAACACAGCAATATCTCTTCTTGGAATTGGAGAATTAGAAGAGGAAGTCTTTGGATAGTTAGAAGAGTATCTGGAAGCTTTTGCAGAAAACACTCCAGTGGAAATTTATGGTGACACTGAACATGTTAAAGAAGGACAACACAATGTATAGAAAGATCTGGCAGAGGTTATGTAAATGGAAAAACATTCTTTGTAAAAATAAGAAAGATAATTTTACACTTACACAGCAAATGTTCATTCAAGTGGCAGTTACTCTTTGAAAGCTAATTTTACTTCCTTTGAAATATTTTTCCTGTTTTTGGAACATATAAACTCATACTTACTGTCCTTATTATATTTTGCTTTGACTTTTAGGTACAAAGTATCTCCCACTAGGGTTAATTTTCTGTGTGTTTGTGTGCACATATATATTTTTTTAATTTTTTTTTTCAGCTTTAGTGGTTCTGGGACTCAGGACACAATATCCTAAAATGAATACCGCAGAAGCAAAAGTTTTTCTCTACCCTTCTTCTCTCAATCCCATTCTCCCCTGTCTAGTCATAAAACCACAGTCCCTTTTCCATAAAGCCAGACTTAAACCTAAAATGATTACTCTATCTTCCCACGCTCATTTCTGTGTCAAAACCGACAATAAAGAAATTGTTTGCCTATATCGTTTGACCGTAAAACGTAAGACTCCCATTCCAGAGTGTCTCACCCCATCATATCAAGAAGGAAGGAACGCGTGCTCAGAAATCTCAAGAAAAATCCAGACAGGCCTTGCTGGGTTTCCACACTTAGACAAATAGCATTAAATCTTATCCTTTTGGTCCAATCATATGTCTACATGGCTATCCATTCTTTGGGAAACCTAAGAATAAAAACAGAAAATTTTCCCTTGTATATTGGTGTCTTCATTCTAAAATCTGTCATGTGCACATTACTAAATTTTGTGTGCTTTCAGCCAACTTTCAGAGGACCAAGGGAAAACTTCCCCTTTACCTCTACCGGGCAAGGCATCTGTGCCATGAGGGGCATTAGGAAGCACATGCTCAAATTGAAAGGCAGTAAGTAGTAGAAAGCATAGCCCAGGAAAATAAACCCTGGATTTGAAGAAAGTAGTTAAACTTTGAAAAACAGTGAGTGAGCATGATTTGCATTTTACTGAAGGATGTCTTTAGTTTCGACTATAGTCTGCAAATTCAGGGGCTCACATTCTATGTAGGACACATTTAAGTAAGGTGATAACTTTTTAATGCAGTGAAGGCAAAGCCTTCCTTAATTTTTGTTTTTTGTCTTTTTGAATTTTATATTTATTTCTTTCATCTTTTAAGTGTTGAAGTGCATAAGATAATATGCCAGATTTTGCCTTACCATTTTATTTGGTTTGTGTAATGATTTCAAATACCTGAATTTCTCCTATTTTAATATACAATAGAGTCATATGTTTATATACACAAAACTTACACAGAACAGCTTGTTCAATTGAGGACTATTTTAAAAATGTGTTTTTGTTTCATTTGTTGAATCTACTAACAGATAATAGGCAAATAGAAACGACTTGGAGAAACTCCAATCTAAGACAGTAAGAGTTCGTTTATACGTAGCAATCACGATGACAAACAATTGATGATATATTCCATTTTCCTTGCTGGTAATGTTTTTATTGCAGACTTTATACATATCTGCATGAACTAATGATGAACCATTTTTGGAATACATTCTAAGGAGCTTAACTCCAGCTGAATAAGTACTTTCTTGATCCAGTCTGGCAATTAGTTTCACTATATTTCTGATTCACTTAAAATATGAATCAGAGAATTGGCATTTGTCATTAATTCAATGTATAACACCTACACTTTTATATGTATGTTACTATAATAAAAATACTTTGTGATATATGCAGCCTTATAAGGGGACAACTAATTTATAGATATATTTGAACTCAAGTTTTAGATCCTTTATTAAAATAAAACAAAGTTTATTCTGTTTAAAGGTTATTTTTGAGTTGTGAAAATTATCTCCCCCCCCATCCCCTTGTTTCTGAAATTTCTATATTTCCTCCTTCAATCACAATCAGACCAATGTGTGAGGACATTTCCCTTTTGTAACTGTCATGGAAATCTTAGCTGCAGACAGTAATTGCTCCAGGTCTGTCAAATAAATGCATGATAAATATATATTTTTAATGTATACTTATACAAGAGTACTATATCTCTTTAAATATTAATATAAGCCCATGCTGGTTGGCAACAATTACTTTACAAATTGTGCCTTTTATTCATATTTGGAAATGGGTGGATTTCCCAAGAGCAAAAATCTAATGTTAGAAAGGAATTTATAGTTCAGCTATCTCGACTGGTATTTTTAAATTAAAAATTAAAGCCCTGATGTCCAAAGACTACAAATTAACTTTCCACACTTTATGTGGAGGAGAGGAGAAAGGAATAAATCAATTAGATTTCCTTTCTGCTCTCCAAACATATTAAGATTAATAAGGTTCCTTGTTGTAAAGAGGAGAGATTCACGCACATTTAAAGAAAAGTAATTCATTTAAGAAATATTTATGGAATTTGAGGAAGAATTATTGTTCTAAGAAAATAATAATGTATCATAATTTGAAGTGCTATGAAGACAATCATTAATTTAAATAATACTTAGAATTTATGAGTTTCTTGACATTTAAATAAGGTATAGTATCCATTATAATAATTCTAAAATTGTTCTCTTTCTTAAAGAGGAAGTAAATCAGATTATGGATTAAAATATAGCCTAACGGTCATTCACTAGAATCCTGAAATCCAGCTCTACCTGGGATTCCACCCTAACTTTACAAGCTTAGGCAGATCATAATAAGTAAATCAGTGCATCATAAATAATGAAGTGTTGTTTTCTACCAACAATGAGCTCATGTTATGGAAAAGAAGCAAAGGCATTTAAGTAAGTTAATGAAACAGGTGGGATAACATATATGTGTGTGAGAGTATGTGTGTGTATACTATAAAGAAAGTAATGATTGACTATGTGATAGGTCAAGGAAGGTTTAGAAAAGTAGACATTTTAGTTGGCTATTGATAGATAAGTAGTATTGATCGAGGCAGAAAAATAGATAAGGTTATTTTAGGTAGCAAGAATAAAATGAGCCAAATACAAGAGTATAAAATAATAAACCCACAGGATAATGTGAAGTTGGCCTAATGTTGTAAACATCCTTTACATCCTTTGCTAAGGGATTTCACTTCATCAGATAGACAGCAGGGAGCTAGTAAATGATGCAGAACAGTAGGTCTGAATTTCTGTTGTCTAAGGATTGTTTCCACATCAATATGGAAAGTGGAAGGATGACTAAAAATTAATGTGAAGAAAAAAAGAGACTACCTAAAGGAAATTACAGCAATTTATGTAGAAGAAGAGTGTATGGTATGAATTGAGTGAAAAGATCACATCTAAAGGTTAGTAAAGAGTTAGTATCTATAGGAGCTCACGGAGTGTCAGTTCACTATTAGAGAAAGCGAGGTGGCCTCCAAGATATCTCAACTCAATCAGAATTTACTGGAATTCTGTAAAACTCTCTCTAGTAATGCCAATACAGGATATGAAAAAGAATTAAAGAGATACAGAGAAACAAGGCAACTGATCTCTACGTGTTTTCCATTACTTGAGGAGCACAGTGTCTCATTTCGTCTGCTTCCTTTGTACTGGATTTTTTAGCCTTTTTCTTCAGACCAGCATTTTTCCTGCTTCACCATTAGAGAACATTACCATATATGACCATCTCAAATAACTTTTCCTAATTCGTCTCCCTCTACTAATACCACATTCTTTCTATGCTCCAATTTCAATACCAGAAAAGAAATGAGACTATTCATTTGTACTTTCACTGGGATGGAATAATGCAGCCTGCTCAGAAAAGAGCCATGAATTATGATGCATGTATACCATGGAATATTATGCAGCTTTAAAGAAAGAGGGAGACTTTACCTCTTTCATGGTTACATGGATGGAGCTGCAACATATTCTTCTTAGCAAAGTATCTGAAGAATGGAAGAAAAAGTATCCACTGTACTCAGCCCTACTATGAAGCTAATGTATAGGTTTCATATGAAGGCTATAACCCAACTATACCACAAGAATATGGGGAAAGGGGCAATGGAAGGGAGGGGAGGGGGAAGGTAGTGGTGGAGGGAGGGTAATTGCTGGGGCCACACCTATGGTGCATCTTAGAAGGGTACAGGCGAAACTTTCTAAATGCAGAATACAAATGTCTTCATACAATAGCAAAGATAATGCCCTGAAGTCTATGTTAAACAGTTTGATGAAAATATTTCAGATTGTATATGAAACCAGCACATTGTACCCCTTGATTACACTAATGTATGCAGCTATTATTTAATAATAAAATAAAATTAAAAAAAAACAAATCTAAGTATATTTAATTACAAGTAGTTTCATGGACCTATAAAAAAAAAAGAGAGAGTTGCGTGAGAAGAGTTGTAAAACCAGAAGAGATGTCTAGACTTTCTTATGTTAAATTTTTATAGATAAAATATTATGAATAAAAAATTTCTAGAAACTCATACTTTATAGGCAGTTTCTGGAGATTTTTCACTGTCCTCCCTATCCATAGTATGTTTTCACCATAAGATGAACACTAATGGTAACACCTATGAATGCCTTTCAATAATGGAAAGAATATTTAGACAGTCATCAGTAAGGAAATAGAGGATGTGAATGACACTATAAACCAACTGGACCTAACAAACATATGTCGAACACTGTACCCAACAGAAGCAGAATACACATTCTTCTCAAGTGCTCATGGAACAGTCTCCAAGATAGAATATATGTTAGGCCACAAGACAATTCTCAACAAATATAAAAAAGATTAAAGATATATAATACTTTGGGTGGTGCCTGTGGCTCAGTGGGTAGGGCGCCAGCCCCATATACTGAGGGTGGCAGGTTCAAACCCAGCCCCACCCAAACTGCAACAAAAAAATAGCTAGGTGTTGTTGCAGGCACCTGTAATCCCAGCTATTCAGGAGGTTGAGGCAAAGAGAATAGCCTAAGCCTAAGAGTTGGAGGTTGCTGTGAGCTGTGTGATGCCACAACACTCTACCAAGGGAAATAAAGTGAGACTCTGTCTCTACAAAAAAAAAAAAAAAAAGATATATAATATTTTATGATCACCATGGAATGAAACTAAACATCAATAAGAGAAAGAAAACTGGAAAATTTTCAATTATGTAGAATTAACATACTCTTTTTTTATTATTTATTTTTATGTTTTTAAATACATGTATTTTATTATTCTTCATTACATTATTCCCCCCCCCACCCCTCCATGGTAAGACAGAATTGATTTACAGAAAAGAATACAGAAAACACCAAAGCTCCTGGTAGAGGGAGAGA
>CAUYRH010121556.1:0-10367 GCA_963574655.1 Perodicticus potto | reverse complement strand
GCCATAGAAAGACTAACACTTCAGATAAAAGTTCTTTTCTTTTCTCATCTCGATTAAATTGGCTGTAGAAAGCATAGCTACTCTTGTAACTGCCGAAGGACAGATGACAATGGAAGCCAATTGAGACATGAAATAAAGCCACCACCAGTACCCCAGACTGGGGAAGGGAGATGGCAGCAGTCAGGACTCCTAAGAAAGGAGATTCCACCCAGGATGTGCTGAGCTCTGGGGGTGAGGGGATTTTTTATTTCTCTGTTCAGTCCTGCAAACGCCTGGAACAGCACAAACTAGTGGCAGGAGTTTGACCCTAGTTTCCCACCTTGAGTCACAACATTGACAGATCAGAGACTCTGGTTCTGCCTCTCCAACAAATCATTTACCTTCTCTGCATCTCAATTTCCCCACCTGTAAAGGAGATGGAGGAGTTTGAAGGGGTACCTCTAGAGTTCTTCCTAGCTCTTTTCAGAGCCCACGACTACTACAAGATGGGTATATACACTCCACTCTGTCTGGCGGCCTGGGCACCCAGCTGTGACACCGCCACCAAGCTGGCGCTCCAACAAGAGCCACTCTGGCGCCACTTGCCCGAGCCGGCGGCACAGAAAGTATGGCACCTGCCCAGGGCAGTGAGGGCAGAAGAGCAGGCCAGGTACGCGGGCCAAAGCAGGGCTTCCTTACTTGCCAAGGCCCTGCCCGGCAGCCGCACCAGAACCCAGAACATCCGGAGCCGTGAACACCAGACACGCAACGAGCATTCTGTGCCGGGAGGGACTGAACAGGCCTCCGCGAGGGGCGGGGCCGGAGCTTGGGTGGCCCCGCCCAGGGAATGGCCAGGTGCGGCGCGTGAGGCGGTGGGCGCGGACCTTGGGAGGATTACGCAATGGCGTAAGGGGCGGGGCTGTAGGTGGGGACGCACAGTTCTCTGGGATTACGTAAGAAAACGTGACGAAGGGCGGGAAATTGCGCCAGGGGTGGGTAGAGGGTGGAGCTCCGGTCGGAACTGGGCAGGGCTTGGAGCGAAGGCGAGAGGTGGAGCGTAGGCCAAACGTCCCCTGCGAGGAGCACGCCGGAGAGTGGCTGTGAGCATGCTCCGCTGGGCCCGGGCCTGGAGGCTCCCCCATGGGGGACTCGGTCCCCCTGGTTCCAGCTTCTCAAGGGTGCCCGTCATGCCCAGCAGTAGCAGCGGCCGAGAGGGCACCGAGCCGAGGTCAGTCAAGGGCGCGGAGCTGGAGGGAGTCCTCCGCTCCTCGCCCTCCCTCCCGGCCCCTACGGCCCCACCTCCTCCCCTCAGGCCCGCCCCTTCCCAAGACTCTTCCCCCATATTCCCGCCCCCTTCCCGAAACTCAGTCCTTCCCCCGGTCTTTGTCCCCTCCCGCCAGGCCACTGCCCCTTTCCTACAAGCTTTTGGACGGAGAGGAAGCCCTGCCGGCCGTCATCTTTCTGCATGGGCTCTTAGGTAGCAAAACTAACTTCAGTTCTATCGCCAAGGCCTTGGCCCAGCAGACAGGCCGAAGGGTGAGCTTCCGTGTGGGGCGGGGTCCCGTAGGGGGTGGTGAGTGGGGGCCAGGGAGGAGACGGGGCGGGGCCAGCTCGTGCCGGCTTCTGGATCCCCACGGAGGGTTGGCCTATTTCAGCTGAAAGTAAAGCCCGCAGCCGAAATGAGAGAAATTCTAACAAGAATGGAGGCCTCACAGGCAAACAGACCCTAGATGGATCCCTATACATTCCCTCGTGTTGTCATCTTCATTCATCTTCATCTGTTTGCCCCATACTGAGCTAGGCTTGGCTGGCTAATGCCTAAGTGCCAGCCAATTCCCACGAAGGGGCCAGCCCCAGTTTGTTCATCAGAGATGAAAGGGAGGTTACCACCTATATGGCAGCCCCATTCTTTTGTGTTCCAACTGTTGGAAATTTTTAGAGTCTCCTTCCTGGCTTTCTCTGGGGTTGCCATCCAGCCAGGACCTTCAGAAACAGGGTCATACCCCGTGGGTCTTCTTTTCTCTGGTAGAGTAGCCCCAGGTTCTGCATCTGGCCCTCCTAGGCCTGTGAACTGAGTTCTCTCACCATCTGGGTCCTTCCCTTCATCAGGAGCTGTCTCCAGACTCTACACCCCACAACTTGTCAGTCCCTACCAGGTCTTCAGTCATCAGCACTGTCCTATCTTACCTACTCCCCAGGTGCTGACAGTGGATGCTCGGAACCATGGTGACAGCCCTCACAGCCAGGATATGAGCTACGAGGCCATGAGCCAGGACCTACAGGGCCTCCTGCCCCAGCTGGGCCTAGTACCCTGTGTCCTTGTTGGCCACAGCATGGGAGGAAAGACAGCCATGCTGCTGGCACTGCAGAGGGTGAGCTGCCCCTATCTGGGGCCTCCTTCCATTCAGTATAGATAGATCCTGAGTGCCCAGCAGGATACCTAAGACTCATACAAACCTTTGACAGCCAAATTCAGGCTCTGGAAACTATGCCTGAGACCCACTGTGTCTGCCTTAAGACTGGTCCCCAGTCCAGTTCTTTTCCATAGCCAGAGCTGGTGGAACGTCTGATTGCTGTAGACATAAGCCCAGTGGAAACCACGTCCAGCTCAAACTTCGAAATGTATATGACAGCCATGAGGGCTATAGACATCCCAGATGAGGTACCACGCTCCCGCGCCCGGAAACTGGCCGATGAGCAGCTCAGCTCTGTTGTGCAGGTGATGTACCCAAGCCCCCAGATAGTGGTGTAGACTGGGACCTGTCGAGGGAAGAGTGGAGGACCTAAGCCTCACAGGGATTCCCACTAACTGCCAGGTCCCCATAGGACATGGCTGTGCGGCAGTTTTTGCTCACCAACCTAGTGGTGAGCGTAAATGGGCGCTTCAGGTGGCGAGTGAACTTAGATGCCTTGGCCCAGCACCTGGACAAGATCTTGGCTTTCCCACTGCTACAGGAATCCTACCCTGGGCCAACCCTCTTCCTCCTTGGTGGAAACTCCCAATTTGTGCAGTAAGCCATCTGGGGAAGTAGGAGGGGCCTACCTTACCCAACTCCAGGATGGGGAGCCTGGTAGGGTGGATTGGGCATGGGCAGGGGGTAAATGAGAGTCCCCAAACACCACTGGGCATGAGAGTTCACACGGCTGTCTGTCTCTCCCCACCCTGCCTCTGCCTGTCTCTTTCTCTCCCCTTCATCCCACTTGTACCCATCTCAATGACCTTCCCTGTGGTGCACAGTCCCAGCCACCATCCTGAGATCATGCGGCTCTTCCCTCGGGCCCAGATGCAAACTGTGCCTAACGCTGGCCACTGGGTCCATGCTGACCGCCCACAGGACTTCATAGCTGCCATCCGAAGCTTCCTGGTCTAAGAATTGCTGGCAAGAGAGGGCGCAAAAGAAACCCCAGGCTTCAGGTCCTGCAGCCTGCTCCACATTTTGGCACAGAAGGACTCAGGAAGGCACTGAGAGGACACAAAGGTGCAGGGGTGGTCAGACCTCAAGCTTTAATGAATAAAGATACTGCTTTCCGAGTTCTGAGCTGAGCTCTCACCACCAACGTCCTTGACCCAAGGGAAATCTGGCCCAGGGGCTCCTGGCAGCTCCAAGGCCTGCGTGAGCTCCCAGAGGGCCCCTGGACTCTCTCTGCAGCTGACTCTCCACCCGTTGCCTCACCAGCTGCTGCATGTCCTCCTGGGGGCAGGAGAGCAGGTTCAAAACTGACCCTGTGCCTTCCTCCCCCTTCCTCCCAGGCTCTGCTGGTATTCCCCACCCTACCTCCCAGGCCTCCACCTCCTGCCTCAGTCTCAGTTTCTCCTCCAGGACCTCCAGCAGCTGGGCCTCCACAGCACGCAGCCTGGCTTTGCATGTGTCCAGCTCAGCCTCCACTGCCCGCTTCCTGCAGGTGGCAAGGGAAGCAGCCTGAGGCTGGGGCCCTGGGCATGGGCAGTTGTGGCCATAGTCCCCACCTTAGTGACAGGATGAGTGTTTTTATGGCTTTGGCTTCCAGAATGCCTGACTCTCCCTCCCCTCTCTATCAGGACCGGGCTCTGTGAGTGAGCCCCCCCAACCCACCACCCTCCCAACCCCTGCAAGGAGCTTCCTCTTACTTGGCAATGGCCTCATCTCGCTCCTGGAGAACTTGGTCCAGGGAAAGCTCAGTCTGGGTGTCCCCCAGTGCTCCAGCTACTTGGAATTCTGGACTCTGTTGTAGGGTGACAGGAAGGGGTTAGTGATCTGGGGCTTGCCTGGATGAGGTGTCCCACTCTAGGCCCTTTCACCCTGTCCTTGGCCTTGGTAATGATATCAGGAGGGGAGAGGGTTGATACATTCACAACCTGCCCCCCAAGTGCCCCAGTGTCGGGGACCTCTGGGAAGTAGAGCAGGAGGACTTGGGCGGTGGTAGAGATGGCAGGTGTGGCCCCTGCCTGACCTTAGAGCAAGGGTGGGCAGGGCGTTTGGACCTCGTAAGAGAAAAGGATTTCTTACCAGATCATCAGAAAAAACAAGGTAGGTGGGTTTAGAAGGACACTTACCCCTCAAGGGCCTGGACACAGAGGGTAGCCTGGTGACCGGGACTGTTGTCAGCAGGGTGGGGCAAGTGAAGGACCTGGCCCTTTGCCCTCCCTAGCAAGGCACTCCCTGGCAAGCCCCGCCTGCAGCAGGCCAGCCCAGGGCAAGGAGGAACCTCAGGCCTCCTTCACCCCAGGGGTGATCTGCCAACTGCTTGTGATGTGAAAAGAGGGACAGCCAGGAGCTGGCCCCAAGACTGTTTACATGCTGAGAGATGTAAGATGCCTCAGTCCCCCACCTTGAATGGTGTCATCCATACATAAAACTGTAACCTCAGCAGAACGCAAGGAAAAAAGTTATTCCTGGCAAATTGTCCTAACATCTTGAATACCTATCCTCCCTACAGCATTACTCATAACAACTAGTATTCTCAACTTGCTGATCCCAGATCACAGGTAGGTCTGCTGTGCCCTCAGGGTTCTCAGTATCCCACACCTCCCTCAATGCGGCACTCAGTGTTCTACAACAGGAGCATGTAAAAGGCAGATGCTTTTTCAACATGGTATGTCTTGAGGATAAGGTCCTCAACCCTAAACAGTAAATGCTTCCTGTAAAACACCCAAGGAAACACCATGCAGTGATGGGTCTCACTCAGGTGTGCCCGCAGCAGCGCTTTTTTTTTTTTTTTTTTTTTGAGACAGAGCTTCAAGCTGTCACCCTGGATAGAGTGCCGTGGTATCACAGCTCACAGCAACCTCCAATTCCTGGGCTCAAGCGAGTCCTTGCCTCTGCCTACCAAGTAGCTGGGACCACAGGTGCCCGCCACAACGCCCATCCATTTTTTGGTTGCCTCCGTCGTCGTCGTTTGGTGGGCCCGGGCTGGATTCGAACCCGCCAGCTCAGGTGTACGTGGCTGGTGCTTTAGCCCATTGAGCCACAGGTGCCAAGCCGACAATTTCCTTAATTGAACCCCAGGTGAAGAGATAGGCTTGATTTGTGTCCCAAACATGCCCTTTTGTTGGAATTCATTCAATGTGTTCTGAGAAGCTGCTCTATGCCATGGCCCAGACAGGACTCCTGTTCTCAGGGAACTCTGAGCTAAGGGAAATGAAGCATCGGTATAAGAGAGTGGCAGGGGATCCAGGGGCACCAAGGCCCCTCATACCAGTCAAAGAATTCCTCAGGAACTTGTCCAAGATAAATTCTACCAGCCACCAGGAATAAGCCAGGAAAAGGGCTACCATTCTTGCCAATTTCAAATTGCTCTTCAGCATCCAAAACAAAAACCCTTTTAGAATAAAAAAAAAAAAAAAATCTAGTATGTTATCAAACATTGTATTCAGTTGTCAGATTTCTCTTGTCTCCCTCAATGTAGAACAATTTGCAGCCTTTTCTTGAGTTCCATGACTTGACATTTTTTAAGATTACAGGGATGTTATTTTTTTAGACTGTCCTTCCATTTGGGTTCTATCCAGTCCTTCCTCATAATTAGACCATTGTAATGCATTTTGGACAGAAATACCACAAGAATGATGCTGTGTTCTCATTGTAGCCAATGTCGATTGGAACCATGACTGACAGTATTAATGTGATCACTTGATTAAGATGCTAAATTAAAGAAGGAAAGATACTTCAAGACTATGAAACATACTTTTCTTCATTCCACTTTTCACTAACAGGTTTCAGCATCCATTGATGTTTCTTGCCCAAATTAATATTATAGTGGTTCACAAATAGTAATTTCCTAATTTCATCACTTCTTTTTTTTTTTTTTTTCGAGACAGAGCCTCAAGCTATCACCGTGGGTAGAGTGCTGTGGCATCACAGCTCACAGCAACCTCCAACTCCCGGGCTCAAGCGATTCTCCTGCCTCTGTCTCCCAAGTAGCTGGGACTATAGGTGCCCGCCACAACGCCCGGCTATTTTTTTGTTTGCAGTTGTCATTGTTGTTTGGCGGGCCCAGGCTGGATTCGAACCGGCCAGCTTAGGTGTATGTGACTTGAGCCACAGGCGCCAAGCCAATTTCATCACTTCTACACTTCTACATTTATTAGTTGGCATTCTATTATAAAGAACAACTTCTCTTCACCCCCATTTATTTATTCACTTACGCCAGGTGGACTGTGATTCCCTATTTTATTCTATGAATCTTAGCCCATTCCTATCATTTATTTTGATGCTCAAATTATCCCATATTTGGTTAGTGGACACCCCATGCTGGCCTCTCATCATTTTGACACAGCTCATCATTCTTTGAACACTTCCATTCTTTACAGCTCAAAACATTTTAGGCTCATCTTGTTTTTCCTTGCTCCTGGAATAATAATTACTATTTCTTCAAGGATACCTGGTGTGTTTTTAGTGGGAAATAGTATTTAGAAACCAATACCTAAGGATTAGGCTTGTTTTTTTTGTTTTTTGTTTAGACAGAGCTTCAAGCCGTCACCCTGGATAGAGTGCTGTGGCATCACAGCTCACAGCAATCTCCAATTCCTGGGCTCAAGCGAGTCTCCTGCCTCCGCCTCCCAAGTAGCTGGGACTACAGGCACCCGCCACAACACCCAGCCATTTTTTGGTTGCAGCCGTCATTGTTTGGTGGGCCCGGGCTGGATTCGAACCCACCAGCTCAGGTGCACATCGCTGGTGCCTTAGCCAGTTGAGCCACAGGCACTGAGCCATGGGTTAGGCTTGTTTATTGCAATTAGGGTCTTCTTACTCCTAGGCCCACTGAGTGGACACACATTTATGCAGACACTATAAACATACACATTTACATCTATGCTTATTTCTTTGTCTACATAAATTGAAAATCAAGTTTACGTTTAGACCTTAAGTTCCAGTCCAACAGCACAAGGTATATCCTAGCTTTTTCCCCAAAGTGAGAAGCATACCTGTCATTGTTCTCTGTCTGTTCTATAACTTTTTTACCACCACCACCACACCCCCTCCCCCGTGTGTAACTAATCTAACATAGTTGGGTTCCCCCATCCTGTGTCGTCATGGTCAGGCTGCCGTGGGGCTAGCAGACGTTTCTAAGAGCTTTACATTTGTTCATCCCACAATTATTTGTTGAGCAACTACTATGTTCTAGGTATGTTTCCAGGTGATGGACATAAAACAAGACACATGAAACTCCCTAACCTTGGCTCAGCGCCTGTGACTCAACAGGCTAAGGCGCCAGCCACATACACCTGAGCTGGCGGGTTCGAATCCAGCCCAGGCCTGCCAAACAACAATGACGGCTGCAACCAAAAAATGGCCAGGCGTTGTGGTCCCAACTACTTGGGAGGAGGAGGCAGGAGACTCACTTGAGCCCAGGAATTGGAGGTTGCTGTGAGCTGTGATGCCACAGCACTCTATCCAGGGGGTGACAGCTTGAGGCTCTGTCTCAAAAAAAAAAAAAGAAAAAGAAAAACAAATTCCCTAACCTATGGAGCTCAATTCTAGTGAGAGAAGAGAGACAATAAACTCTCATGACTTGGAATTATATTTTCTGTGACAGCATCATTCATAGCTTCAAAAAGTGCCATATTTGCAAGCAAAAGTAAAGATGTTAGAGAAAACTTGAAGGAGACCTTAAGGATGGCACATGACTATGGTAATGACAATGGGAAGCAGAAATCAAGTGAAGGGCTGGATAAACTTTAACAAACCCTGACAGTGGGAAGTATTGTTTCCAAATAAAATTATTATTTAAAGTGTAAGGTCTAGGGCGGCTCCTGTTGCTCAAAGGAGTAGGGCACCGGCCCCATATGCCAGAGGTGGTGGATTCAAACCCAGCCCCAGCCAAAAACCACACACACACAAAGAAGTGTAAGGTCTTAAATATGCATATAAGTTTCAAATGTTTTAAATATAAGTAGAGAGTCAGTTGTTCATTTGCATCTCTAAAAGTTTAAATTAGAAATAGGGCCCTATTATATTTTCTGTTATTCTTCTCATTGGGAAAATGAGGAAATAGATTTCTATTTGGGCATACAGTGAATTTCATTCCAAAGCATTATTTCACATGTCACTAAGTAGTAGGACTCTTTTCCCAATTTCCCTCATCTCCCTCCTCTCCTGCTCCCCCAGGACGGATGACCCCAGGCTTAGGGAAGGCTACTGGAGGGCTGGGGTGTGGGGAAGAGAACTGTCAGTTGGGTAGAGGGCTAGGTTTTGTGTTCAAAACAGTTAAGATTGGCTGGGCCTAGTGGCTCACGCATATAATCCTAGCATTCTGGGAGGCCGAGGCAGGTGGATCGCCTGAGCTCAGGAATTCAAGACCAGCCTGAGCAAAAGTGAGACCCCGGCCTCTAAAAAATAACCGGGCGTTGTGGCAGACATAGTCCCAGCTACTCCTGAGCTGAGCCTTTTGAGCCCAAGAGTTCGAAGTTACTGTAAGCTATGACGCCATGGCACTCTACCGAGGGCAACAAAACCAGACTCGGGTCATGCAGGGCTGTGCAGCTTCCACACCAGCTCACCCAACTCTTTTGACTTTGTCTGTGTGCACCTCCCTCAGCCTCACTGTCCTCACCTGTGAAGTGGTGGCGATCACGGCCTTCATCCCAACTGCCACAAAGGTGCAAGGCAATACTGACCGTGACCAGCAGGTGGCAGCAGCTCCCAACATCAGGATCCAGTGGGCCAGGGGCTTGCCTCCACCATTTCAGCCTATAGGATGAAAATCGCAAGCCCCACCAGGGACTTTGGGAGGTCCCATATGTCCAGCCTTTGACCCAGTACTCCCTTATAGGAACACTGCTCACTCAAGGTTGCAAGCGTTTATCACTCTGCAAATGCACTTTCCATGCCAGCCTTGAGGAATCAACATACCATGACCTGATTCCTGCCCTTCAGATATGCTTGGTCTAATAAGGGGGCAGACACCTAACAAAGACCATACCCTTAGATGACACATAGGTGCCATTGTTAGGATAAATTGGGGTCTTTGTAAAATCATACAGAAGGAGCCCAAAACTTACTCTCGGGTGTTTAGGGACAAATTCTTAGAGGAGGTGATGTCTGGGAGAGAAGGACCAGCACCCATAGGCCCTTCCTATGGGGAGAGAGACAAGAAACTGGTAAGGGAGTACTCCAGGCCAAGAGAGTTCACGTTGTACATGTGGGCTGAAGGAATTCAGCAGGTGGGCATTTGGGTTCACTGGGTAGCAGGGAAGGCAACTTCGAAGAGGTGGGGCAGGGCCAGATCAGATAGGACATGACAAGCCATCTTGAAGCATCAGATCGATACAGAACAATAAAGAAATCTTGCTGACCTGAACAATTGGGACGGAGGGGACAGAAGGCCAATATTAGGGCTTACAGATGCCCCCTTTGACAGGAACAGGAACAGGAATTTCTAGAGCATTTGTCCTGACTGAGGATTCACTGACTTTGTACATCAAAGAGCAGGGTGGAGGCAGCGGTATACTGTGGTGACTATGGGTGCTCATGGGGAATAAACCCGCTGTCTCACAAACTGCTGTCTCTGTGCATACCCTCTTCCCAGAATGCCTTTCCCCCATTCTCCACTGATCACTTCCTACTCATCCTTTAAGCCCAGTGGAAACACCAGCTCCAACCCCTGAAGTGCTCCCAGCTTCTAGGGAGGTGGCTGGTCTGGGGACTCATGGCCTCTTATGCAATAGTTTCTATTTCTGTTCCTGCCTTGTTTCCAGCTCCTCTATCTCTGTCCATCCTCACTTGTCAAGAAGCATTTCTTTTTTTTTTTTTTTTTTTTTTTTACTGTTATTTGCATTTATTTTTATGTTGCATTTATTCCCGTGCCATAAGTTTTTGTTTCTTCAGTTTCTTCTGGGATATCTTTTTCTTCTGTGCTACCTCTTCTTCTGGTTTGGGAACAATCTGTTCCTTTTCAGTAAGGATCATCTC
>CAUYRH010121553.1:0-10065 GCA_963574655.1 Perodicticus potto | reverse complement strand
GGCTGGATTTCAGCCCAGTACGAACCCCCCATGGTGCCTTTGGCAACCTGCCTGATTCCCTGGGGCTGATGGATCTCAGCACCACCCCACTGAAAAGTGTTCCCCTCTTTGACTCACCCCGAGAGCTCCTCAATTCAGAACACTTTGATATTACCACTGACCCCTTTGGCAACTCTTCCCCCTCAAATATGGAGGTCCCCAAGCCAGGCTCCCAGCCTTTCAGCCAATCGTTCTCTGACAGAAGGCCTGGTTCTGGACATGATGAATGACAGCCTCAGCAAGATCCTGCTGGACATCAGCTTCCCTGGCCTGGAGGAGGACCCGCTGAACTCTAACAACATCAACTGGTCCCAGTTCATTCCTGAGCTGTGGTCTTGTCTGTCCTTGTGCTCAAGCTGTCCACCATCCCAGGAACTCATGTGTCCACCATCCCAGGAACTCAGCAGTCCAAGGCTCTGTGTACCCCAGGCCTCTGAGTGAGGACAGCAGTAGGGGCCATCCTGCATCTCCTCACTCTAACTTGCTTGATTATGCCAAGGCGGCTATCATGCCCTGGCCATTGCTGAGACTTTATACTCCCAAAAGACTCTGAGTCTTCTACTCTCCCTGCCAGGAGCTGAAGAGTAGGAATGATGAAGCCAATGAAGAAAAGAGATTAGGAACTCCCCAAATTGTCTCCATTCTGTGCCCAGCAGTCTCTCACCTTCCCTGATCCTTGCAGGGTGGCTTTTATAGTGCAAATTCTCCAAATTCTCCTCTAATTATAAATGTAAGTTAAAAAAAAAAAAAAAGAAAAAAGAAAAAAAGTGCCTACCTAAAATATTTTTGCAACCACAAGTCTGGATTACACAAATGACAAGGCTGGTGAAGTTAAAAAATCCAAATCATCAATTCTAACCATAGCTAGGAGATGTCATAATAAACTGTCAGCAGATAAAAGGTAAAGCCCTAAGTTAGACTGTAATAATTCTTTACTCATTCATGGACGTATTTACAACTAAGTATACAATTATAATAATAAATACAGTAAATTTGTGCCTTCTCAGATGATAACTCAATCCTATCTGCTAAACAGTCAATGAAAAGAAAACAAAATAATTCTCAACTAAATACTATAAATAATTCTGTTTGAGTATAATTTGCTTTATATAAAACAGTTTTGTATTTGAGAAGTTATGTGAAACAAATTCTTTGTATTTTTTGACTGCTTCAAATTTTGTGAAATCCCTTATCTCCTAAGCTATTCACTCATGTAACATAGAGGGTCAGCTATTATTCCATTTTATTTATTTTTTTCCTCACCTGAAATATCCCATTTATATCCCATTTTAAAAATGAAAAAAACAGGGCGGCGCCTGTAGCTCAATGTGTAGGGCGCCGGCCCCATATACCAAGGGTGGTGGGCTCAAACCCGGCCTTGGCCAAATTGTATCAAAAAATAGCTGGGCGTTGTGGCGGGCGCCTGTAGCCCCAGCTACTCAGTAGGCTGAGGTAAGAGAATCACCTAAGCCCAAGAGCTGGCGGTGGCTGTGGCTGTGGCTGTGATGCCACAGCACTCTACTGAGGGCGACAAAGTGAGACTCTGTCTCTACCAAAAAAAAAAAAAAAGAAAAAACAAACAAACACAGACAGGCCAGGTCATTTGCTCTTCAGAGAGGTAAAAAGCAACTGGTCTTTCAATTCTCCATAACATTATACCATAATGGTTCCCAAATACAATGAAAGTAAGTTTTTTTTTTTTTTTTTGAGACAGAGCCTCAAGCTGTCACCCTGGATAGAGTGCCATGGCATCACAGCTCACAGCAACCTCCAATTCCTGGGCTCAAGCAAGTCTCCTGCCTCTGCCTCCCAAGTAGCTGGGACTACAGGCGCCTGCCACAACGCCCAGCCATTTTTTTTTTTTTTTTGGTTGCAGCCATCATTGTTGTTTGGTGGGCTGGGCTGGATTCGAACCCGCCAGCTCAGGTGTACGTGGCCGGCACTTTAGCCGCTTGAGCCACAGGCACCGAGCCTCTCCTTCTTTTCTTAATCATTCTCCAAATATCTAATGAACACCTGTCATGCACTTGGTACTGTTGTGATGATGAACGTGTAGATCCAGTGGAAGAGAGAAGGAATGAAAAAGCAAAGAATTGTGAATTATAACAATCCACTAATTGCACAATAAAATGGGGAAAGGGGTGAGGGAGGGAAGGGGAGCGAGAGGGTGGAGGGAGAGAGGATAAAAGGTGAGATCACACTTGTGGTGCATAGTGGAAGGGTCAGGAGAAACCTTCTAAATATGGATCAAAATTGTTTTCACATAGTAAATGAGAAAATATCATGAATGTTATATTAACCAGGTTGATGAAAATATCACCAATTGTATGTGAAGCCCACACACTGTACTCCTTAAAAAAAAAAAAAAAAAAAAAAAAAAAGTGCTGTAAATCAGAAAAATACGAGGTGGGAGAAGATATTTAGATAAGGGTGTCATAGAAGGCTTCTCCAAAGACTTGATGCTTCAAGCTAGAACCCAGGGAATGGAAAGGTTCTTTCTTACACACCCAGCATTGGTGAGGGTAGGGATTGGAGTGGAGTTCTCCTCCTTGGTGGACTGGAGGACCTGAGTGGAGTGAGTGGGGCTGGTAAGGTGGGAGACCCAGACTACACAGGGCTTTATTTAAAAGTTTGGATCTTTTCTAACAGCCTATTCTTTCTGTAATTCCCTAGACATATGGTTGATAAGTAACTTTAAGATGAAGGCTTCTAGACTACAAAATGGTAGCTATTTTCTTAATTGCCCATACTATTTTCAAAGTAGAATTTTTATTTTTTATTCATATGTGTGTGCATGTATATATATGCATATATATAAAACATAATTTTTAATACACACATATATATAACATACAAAATACGTGTATATGTGTATATTTTATACTTCATAAAATAATTTGTAATCAATTATAGCCATAGCTATTGGGAGTAGGCTTTTTTATTTTACAATAAAGGAAAAATTACTCATCAAGTTTAAATGTGCCCAGCTAATGTTAATTCCAGACCTCAAAGCCAGTATTAAACTTCTTTTTTTAGAGTCTCACTGTATGGCCCTAGGTAGAGTGCCGTGGTATCACACAGCTCACAACAACCTCCAACTCCTAGGCTTAGGCAATTCTCTTGCCTCAGCCTCCCAAGTAGCTGGGACTACAGGCGCCCACCACATTGCCCGTCTATTTTTCTGTTTTGAAGTTCGGCCAAGGCCAAGTTTGAACCCACCTTCGGCATATGGGGCCGGTGCCCTATTCTATGAGCCATAGGCACCGCCCCCCAGGATTAAACTTCTTTTTACACAATATAGTAATTGTTACTACTTAGCAAATACTGGAGTGTTCTGCTTATTAAAACCAAGGCTTTAAAAAAAGTATTTTTGACACCATTATGGGACTAATCCATAGGCCTTCTTTTTTAAAAAGAAGAAATTACAACAGCAGTCTATTTCTTATTCTTATTTGGGGAAATGAGAACTTCTCATTTGATATAATTGTCATTTCTATTGTGTGGTCTGCTAAATTGTGATTGCCATGATCATTATCACGGTCAGTATCATCGAAAGCTCCCACCAAAATAGTTTACAGTGTTGGACGCTAAGCATAAAAAAAAGGCAAAATGGAATCTTTATGTTAAAGAATTGTGGTTTTCCCCCATGTCTTAATATTGGTGCCGGAGGTGTATATTCATATGGCTATTTCAAAAAATTACATCTCCTAATGTGAAGTTGACAGATTACGTGGTTGAAAAGTTCTGGGAGGGCTCTAGAAAGAAATTGTCAGTATCCCATTTGAATAAACTGCTTTTTATGATAAAAATAACACCTTTGAACATGAAATAACACTTTAGTTATGTACCTGAGTGAAAGACTACGGGCTAATTTGATTTTTGATAGTCAAAATCACAAAAAGTGAAGAATTAACCAGATTGTTGTTGTATAATTTTGGTTTCTGAAAAAAAAAAAATCATTGTTACACAAGGCAGTTTGATCACCACGGACCCACCAGGTTGAAATCAATAAGATAATTAAAATCATCCTTTGTATGGTGGAATTTAGTAAGAAACGAAGTAATATAATTACAGGTATAACCAATAGCTATTAGCTATATACAAAAATGAAATGATGGTGGGCACTTTGGCATTGACTCATTTTCCTTTAGCTTAGTGAAATATATTCTATATATTTCCCAGAGCCGGTGCCTGTGGCTCAAATGAGCAGGCCGCTGATCCCATCTGCTGGAGGTGGCAGGTTCAAACCCAGCCCCAACCATAAAAAAAAAAAAAAACCTGCAAAAAACAAAACAAAACAAAAAAAACACAGTCCAGGAAACGAACTGTCTGATTTACTTTCAAGCTACAACACGTTTCAAAGTTCTATCATGTATTTTACCTATTCTAGAATAACTAAACTTGACATTCTGATTAAAATAATAATAATAACTGGAATAACATAATTTGTCTGCTTAATACATGATAGTTAATGAAACGTCTATTAGGCCTGAAGTCTAATTGTTGCAGAAAATTCAGATATATACCATGCAAATACAAGATGATGACCTGAGAATTAATGAATGAACTTGGTGTTTTCTCATGGACACAAAATACACGACCGATTAGAAAATAACTTTTTAAAAACACGTATGTGCTGTTCTTTACATTTGAGTACCTGGTGACTTGCATCTTCTCGGAGCTTTATCAAGGAAGAACTATAAAGAGATACGCTACTGTGCACACCTCCTGTTTGGACAAGAAGGATATTTTCTGTCCCCATCTGGCATTAGGGATTCTGTCCCAGATATCACAGACCCATTACTGAGTTCGATGACTGTTTAAAAGACTCTTTCCGAAGTGACATAAGTCACAAACTTAATAACATCAGGCGGTGTTTGGAAATATAGTTTATTACCACCGTCTTTTGTACTTACCTGATATTCTAGTTTATTGCAGTAATAATGCTGGGTAACAACCGTCTCAGTGGCGTACATGCGTAATGAACACACAGCCATCTGCTGCGGGTCATGGAGGCGGCTGTGCAGATCTTGGCTCACACACTTGCCTGGGGCATCAGGGGTGGCTGCTGATACAGGACGGTCTCGGCGGGGACGACTCGCAGCACTTGGATCGGCCACTCTGTAATCTCCAGCCTGCAAGCCCGGGCATGTCCTCACATTGCTTGCAGAGTGAGAGAAACAAAAGTCAAACACAGCAACGTGCTTTTCAAACCTCTGTTTTTGTCACACTTACTAACATCTATTGGACAAATCGTGTTGGGTGTCTGGGCTTGGAACTGGAGTGGAGGGCAGTGCGGGAGATGCTCCTCTGTGCTATTCAGACCCCCTTTCAGTGTGAAGGACCCATGCCACCGGCCCCTGGCAGACAGCCCTCAGGTGTTGCCAAGTTTACGAATGACCTCAAGGAAGAAGAGCCGCCTCTCAAGAGTCAGGGCGACTCGGGGCAGCCGGTAGTTAGTGGCTGTGTGATGTGGACCACTACAGCCTGGCACTTTCACCCAGACTGGGACAGCTGGAGAGCCATTCCCTTATCAGAGTGCCCGTGAGGTCAGCTGAGAGTCTCACGGAGATGGCATTGCCGCCCAGCTCGTTATTCATTCCCTCCGGCTGCCTTCCATTCCTTGGGAGTTGAAGAGATTGCTAATTTACTTCCTGACCTAATCTCCACTCCAAACTCTAATTTCCTGGGGAATCTGACCTGAGAAATTCCAGAACGAAGTTAGCGATGGCTCAAGGAAAAGGGAATGATGTCTTGGACACCATCCACCTGCCACAGATTTCTAGCATAACAACTAGGAGGGGTGACAGGTGATCGTCATAATGACATAAAGATATTTTTCTGGACTTCAAACAGCTTTCTGTGGCTTTCCCAACCCTCTTCAATTTGTCCTTCATAATCGTCAAAGTCATCTTGCAGTTCCCGTTAGCACTGACTGATGCTCTGGTCAGCCAGTGGCATAATTAGCCTGCGTGCACATTTGCTGTCTTCTTATTCCTGGTCACATTGCTGCCTCTGTACACGAATCCGCGGCTCTGCCTGTCAAAGGCTTTACTCTGCTCAAAGTTGATTTCAAATCTTAATTTCTAATTGTTCCCTCTCCTGATTCTCCCTAGTTGGAGATGGTCAGATCTCTCCCGCACATTCTACCGCTCTTTTCGTAATGACCATGTCCTGCTTGATAACTTAAATTCCTGCCTCTTGTCCGGATGAGAGCTCCAAGGATAGGGGTTCTGTAATAGGCTCCTTTTTCATCATCCAGGTCTTCCAGCAAGGTGACTTAGCATACTTCCTTTTTAAATATAAATAAAATGGCACAAGAAAAGCCATGTATTATCCGTTCTCATTTATTAAGCCTTTCTCACCTAGGGAAATAGATGTCAGTAAACATCAAATGTTTAACATTTGCTTTTAAAAACTTTTATTTCTTTTACTTTTCTTTTCTTTATTTCTATCTTTTCTTTTCTTTCGAGATTGAGTCTCACTCATTTGCCCTGGGTAGAGTGCCGTGGCATTATAGCTCACAGCAACTTCAAACTCTTGGACTCAAGTAATCCTCCTGCCTCAGCCTCTCAATCAGCTGGGACTGCAGGCACCTGCCACCACATCTGGCTAGTTTTTCCAGTTTTAGTAGGACAGGTTCTCACTCATGGCTGGTCTCAAACTCCTGAGTGTAAGCATTCCACCTGCCGTGGCTTCCCAGAGTTTCAGGATTACAGGTGTGAGCCATCACACCTGGTCTTAACAGTTCATTTTGACAAAGAATGTACAAGTTTTCTTCACAGGGCAAACATACATTGAATGTAAACACCAAGGGAAGCCTCAGAAGCTCAAAGGGAACAGATGACGTCCCCCAATGAAGGATCTCAGTGTTTACCTTTGGCCTCTTTTTATATCCATTTGCCATAATATTGCATGATAATTACTCACTGGAAAATAACATGTGTGTATATATAATTCTAAGAGTACACTGTTTAAAAAAAATCAGATGTGGTAAGATACACAGAAATGGCACTGATGTCATGAAGGAAGATTTTCCCAGTTTCCCAGAGGCAGCATGCACGCCACGCCACACTGCCACACCACACAGCCACGCCACATGGCCACGTGACCCAGCCACATGGTGGTGTAGAGTGAGTGAAAGGGAAACAGGTGCAAGAATCTTTGTTGGGGTTTTGAGGGAAAGAGTGCATAGGGAGGTTAAGTGAGCACAGGATTGACCAGTTAGAGTAATATTTATAAGCTCTGGAGCAAGGGCTCTGTCCCTACATGTCTGATACCTGGCCCTAAGGTGATTACAGAGGGAATAGTAGTTCAAGGCATAACAGCTCCCAAAAGTTGGTAGTTGGGGATATAGTCTCAGGATTGGTTGGTTTGCATATGAAAAGCACACTTGCATAAGTCCTGGAGAGATATCAAAGCATGAAGAATACAGAACAAAAAGACGAGATTAGTACATTCATAGATGAGCATTTCATATATATATATGTGTGTGTGTGTGTGTGTGTGTATATATATATATATATGAAAGAATGTATAAAGAGGTGTATATGCATATAGGTGTATATGTACACAGACACAAACACATTTTGTACATATAAATATGTGGATAATTTTTTTATAGTCTTTCTTCCTGGACCAGATGCACCATATTTTTACAATTACATTATTGTGTTAATCCATAATCTATTCTCAATAAGTACTTTCATTATGTATTCTTTATTTAACTGGACTTAAAAGAAACCTGTGGAAGATATTTACAGAACCTATCATCCCTCTGGAAAATATCCTTTCTAACCAAAAAGCTATTCTCCTTATTCACAGCCTCTCTCTCTCTCTCCCTCTCCGTCTTCCTGCCCACATATATGGATTTGTTGCCCTTTGCCTTTTCATATTCATTTATTTTATGATCAATGATGACCCGCGAAATACTTTCCTTGTGAAGTAAATAGTTATATAAGAGTTCTTTCATCTACCACCTGTGATTTTCAAACATGTAGTCTTTATACTCTTAACACAAGAGCTAACAAAATTATTTTGCTTATTTGAAACTCCAAAGTATATTTTATTATTTCAGTTGCTCACCTGCTTTCCATTCCTCAAGAATTTCACTACTGAAACAAGTCAGTATTTATTTTAAACAATTCTTTTTACTCAAACATAAACCATCCCTTAGGATCTAGCAGTGGTATCCTGACTCTTTGCACTCGTACATGGGATGTTTCAGATTACGAAGTGTGTGGTTTCTAGTTTGGGATGGTGAAACATATTTCAATGCTACCTTACTGCATTTAACAACATGTGCACCTTAACATTATTAACATTAAAAGTATAATCATAAACTTCTGCGTACAAGATCAGATAATTCAGTTGGCAAATTCATCCTAGTAAACTGCCACCTTCCTCATTCCTGAATTTCACGATGGTCACCAGATGGCCAAGCGGAGGACTTCAAAGGTGACCATAGTGAAGTTCAGCAATGAGAAATATGGAACTTGTTCTAGGTCAAGTTCCTGAACTTAATTGTCAGACATCGTATACAGGTTTTTAGTTAAATAGGATAGTCAGGGCCTCCATAAACTTTATCTTTCATAAAAGCAATGAGAATGCTTCCACGAAAAAAATCAGAAACAACATTGTCTTTGAAATCTGGAAACTATCCTAAGGTTTCCAGCAATCTGGGAAACATTAAGGCAACAAAAACAATTGAATCTTAGTAATAATGGTTAAGTTTCATGAAATTGTAAGTTGCCATGTTTCCTTTTCTCCTTGAGCTCTGGAGGAGCCTTGTAAATCAATATTTCACAATCAAGGATAAAAGTCCTGGCAATTGGTGAAGGAGGAAGAATGAACTTGGACGTCCTTCAAGGTTCCATTCTTAGAAAATTTCCACTATTAAACTTACCTGGTTCATTGGAAGACCCCACTCAGAAAGCAGATTTTATCTGCCCTGACTTGGAGCTCATCCAGTACAAATAGTCTTTCACCTGGGTTATTTGTGAAAAACAAAATAGGGTGGGTGAGGTGGCCTGTGCCTGCAATCCCAACACTTTGGGAGTCCAAGATAAGAGGATTGCTCAATGCCGGGAGTTTGAGACCAGCCTGACCAGCATGGAAAGACCCCGTTTTACAAACTACATTAAAATTAGCCAGGCCTTGTAGTGTGCCAGCGTCTCAGGAGAGGAGGATGAAGCAGGGTGACCACCTGAGCCCAGGAATTGGAGGTTGCAGTTAGCTGGGTTGAC
The DNA here is from genome assembly GCA_963574655.1 of Perodicticus potto. Lineage (NCBI taxonomy): Eukaryota > Metazoa > Chordata > Mammalia > Primates > Lorisidae > Perodicticus > Perodicticus potto. Next base: position 781 of record CAUYRH010121553.1, on the reverse strand, counting down.
TACTTAGCTTCATTGATGTCTTGAGATGGTAGATAATACAATAATTTACCAAAAAGCTTAACAGGAAAATCTGGACAGTGAGATACCCATAGGGGCTTTGAAAAATGCTGATACATTATTGGGAATCTAAAGGCCACACATGCACAGAGCTGTGCTCATCTCCCGAGCTGTCTCTGGTGCAGTTTCTAGGTAAACCTTGGGAATCCGTATAAACTAGACACAAAGGCTAGAACACCATTGTCAAACGCCCGGCTGAGTGTGGACGTGCTGATGTACAAACAGAGGGGCCCTGGGTGAAGTCGGCACAGATTGGAAGATTTATAAGTTCCCGGTATTTAGGGAAACCTCTGTCCAGTCACTAGTGAGCCACTAAGATAATGGAACAAACCTAGGTGGCCATAGGTTAAAAATACAAACACAACAGAATTAGTTCATTGAAATCTCTAAACAACATCAAACGACAATAAAATCACAGCCTGCAGAGGGATGAGCATGTAATTTTCAAAGGTACTATATTCAAGATTAAATTACTTAGTGCATTCAGCTTTCAATGAAAAATTATTAACCCTAAAAGTGAAAAAAGGCACAAGGAAGAGTAAACACAAACTCTCTGAGAAACCTAACTTACTAAGCAAATCTTTCAATCACCTATTTGAAATATGCTGAAGTGAAGGAAGCCATTTCTGAGGAAATAAAGTATGAAAATGATGTCTTGCCAAACATCAGTAAAGAGATGGAGACTATTGAAACAAGAAAAAGATAGAAATTTTGTGGTTATAAA
>CAUYRH010121552.1:0-28026 GCA_963574655.1 Perodicticus potto | reverse complement strand
AGGCTTCATACATAATCTGAAATGTTTTCGTCCAGCTGTTCAACATAACCTTCATGGGATTTTCTTGTTTATTGTGTGAAAACATTTAGTAGGTTTCACCTGTCCCTTCTAAGATGCACCATAAGTGTGATCCCACCATTTACCCTCTCTCCACCCGTGCCCCCCACTTCCCTCCCTTACCTCTTTCCCTGTCTTCTTGTACTATAATTGGGTTATTGCCTTCATTTGAAAGCTATAAATTAGCTTCATAGTAGGGATGTATACATTGGATACTTTTTCTTCCATTTTTGAGATACTTTGCTAAGAAGACTGTGCTCCAGCTTTATCCATGTAAATATGAAAGAGATGAAGTCTCCATCTTTCTTTAAGACTGCATAATATTCCATAGTATACATGTACCACAATTTATTATTCCATTCTTGGATTGATGGGCACTTGGGTTTCTTCCATGACTTAGCAATTATGAATTTGGCTGCAATAAACAATCTGGTACAGATGTCTTTGTTGTAATGTGATTTTTGGTCTTCTGGGTATATGCCAAGTAAAGGAATTATAGGATCAAATGGCAGGTCTATTTTTAGATCTCTGAGTATTCTCTAAATGTCTTTCCAAAAGGAATGTATTAGTTTGCATTCCCACCAGCAATGTAGGAGTGTTCCCTTTTCTCCACATCCACGCCAACATCTCTGGTTTTGGGATTTTGTTATGTGGGCTAATCTTACTGGAGTTAGATGATATCTCAAGGTAGGTTTGATTTGCATTTCTTGTTTATTATGTGCAAACATTTTTTAACATCTTTGGTTTTGGGATTTTGTTATGTGGGCTAATCTTACTGGAGTTAGATGATATCTCAAGGTAGTTTTGATTTGCATTTCTTGTTTATGTGCAAACATTTGTGTTCTGCATTTAGTAGGTTTCACCTGTCCCTTCTAAGATGCACCATAAGTGTGATCCCACCATTTACCCCCTCTCTACCCAGCCTCCCCCTCCCCCTCCCCTCCCTTATCCCTTTCCTCATATTCTTGTACTATAATTGAGTTATAGCCTACATACGAAAGCTACAAATTAGCTTCATAGTAGGGCTGTATACATTGGATACTTTTTCTTCCATTTTTGAGATACTTTGCTAAGAAGAATGTGTTCTAGTCCTTTTAAATGAATAAATCACAGCCTTTGTATTCATCCCTCATTCTAACTATGCCCTGAGTTTTGAAAACAATTTTTTTGGCCAAACATTTATTTATTCATACATTTATTAGGTGGAGATATCTATATTTGCCAATCACACCTTCCGATTGATGGGAAATTGCCTTTGATTGCCAGACTCAGTAGGCACAATTATGACCGAAGGCAGAAATAGTTGGGTGTCACATTTTTGTTAGGTATTTTGACACTTTGACAAGTTCTCAAAAATAATTATAATGAGCTATTAATTTGAAAGAGTGACATAGAAGAAAAGGTAGGCACCTAAAAAGTAAGTATATAAAAGTATGAATGTATGTAAGAAGAAAAATAGTTTGGTGTAGCAGTAACAGGATTACATATATGTGTGTATGTGAATGTGTGTGTGTATGTAATGTCTTTGTTTGAAAGCTGAAGAAAAAGAATTCAGATCTCTACTGCTAACCTTCTACTTCTATTGAGTCCTAAGAACCTCCAAGGTAGGAATCATTATTTTGTTGAGAACAAATCAGCTACGAGGAAAGACTGAAAGAGAACTTATAGAACAATGAGTTTGTAAGCAAGTATTCATGAATAGAAGATTTATATAATTCATTAATGAAATGACATATGCAGATATCTTTCAAGATTATCTCCTAGAATGTAAGCCCTTTGGGTTGCAGGAGACAGCTATATGTCCAATATCCTCCAGTGCTCTCTCCCAAGACAGCCTCAATATGCACATGTTTATTGAATAAATAAATGAATGAGCAAGTTCTTTATTTCATCACTATTGTTTTAACATGTGAATACATTCTGAAAGGCATCAAGTGTGCCTTTATGGCAGCTGTAGAGGCATGTAATAGGGGCAGAGCCTGGGGCCCTTTCTTTAAAAAGGCATTGTGTGAAGAACACTCATTAAGAGTGTCCCACACCTATTATTCTTCCACATATGGAAGAATCATGAACACAAAATCATGCTATGTTCCATGGATTCTTCCTCCTGCATTTGTGCCACCTGAACTCTCCAATTTCTTGTCTGAGATGGCATGGCATTCGGACAACACTCCCATTTTTTCCTTCATTTTCCCTGCGGTGCTCCTTCTTGGATCTCCTGCCTCTCCAACTTTCTAGTTTACCCTCTCTAGTTCTGCATTTATCCCCTTCGTCCCACCTCTCACCTCCTAATTTGGTCCAGCGTGGATAATTCCTCACCCTCTTTTATAGCTGGTTCTCATGACAATCTTAGGAAGTAGGCAAAGCAAAAGTTAACACTGGTCCCATTCTAGGATGGAAAAACTGAGGGTCCAAGAAGTTACAGGTGTTGACCTCAGATCTCAGTAAGTTATAGATCTAGGATTCAGAACCAGGTCTGCTTTCCCCAGGGTGAGTACGTTCCCACACCTTTATCTGTGCACAGAATTCTGTTTTATGACCAAGGAGCTCACCTGCTTTATGGAATGCAGTTGCTTAAAGCCTGACCTAAGAAGTGACGGAAGTCTTATGAGAAGGTTCAGATAATACTGGAGAGCCATATCTTTCTGTGCCTATGGAGTAAAATTATAATTCTTTACCATGACATACTATGTGTAAGATCCTCATAATTAGGCTTGTCTGACTTTCCAGCTTCTTCCCTACAGCTCCCATTATTCATGACCCGGCAGGACCCCTTGCCCTCTGACTTCATGCCTGTAAGCTTTGGCATATGCTGTTTCCTTGTCAGTGTCCCTTCCACCTGGTTCACTGGAAACCCCTACGTCCACCCAGAGCCTGCAAGCATGGCTTATATTACTGAGTGAGGCTTGCTCTCCTCTGTGGCCACAATGCTTCACTTCAGAGCGTCCCACAGCTCTCAGGATAAAGTCCAGATCTTCCTACAGGGCAGTCAGAGCCCTTGATGAGCTGGCTGCATCTTGCATTTTCAGTGTCACCTTTCCCATACCCACCATGCCCTCTCCCACTGTTTTCTACCCAAACTGAGGACCGTCACACACACACATTGCAGCCTCTCCCTCCCCTCAGCTTGTGCACGCACACCTCCCTCTGCCTCCCTCATTCTCTGTGCTAGGTAAGTTCTCAGTCTTCTGTGAGGTCTCGGCTGAGATGTCCCTTTCTTTGGGGAGCCCCCCCCCAGATCAGGGCCGGCATCCGTCTTCCTGGCTGCCTGGGTGCTTCTGCCACTGCGCATCTCCACTGCCTCACTGATCAGTACTTAGCGACTGACTCTTCCACTGTGACCCTGGCTGCTTCTTCTTTGATACATTGCCTGCCTGTCCCAGAAGAGAGTCTGTGATCAGATTCCCCTTGATTTTCCCTATTGGAGATTTCTGTCCATCTTTTCAATCACCACTCTATAAAAGGTTTTGCGGTGACAGATGTGGTGGAAAGAACACTGCACTAGATACTAGCCCGGGCTCAGGTCCTCACTCATTCATTCAGCAGCTACTCATGGAGCTGTGCTCCCTATGTGCCAGGAACCATTCTCAGCAATGAGGGGACCTGGTGAAGCCTTTATAAAGTTTTTATTCTAGGGAGAGAGTCACACCAGAATAAAAAAGCTATACATCTAGTGTAACGGACATCAGTGAACAGTGTTGTGAGGGAAAACGTAGGTATGATGCTGCCCATACTAGCCTGGACAAACCTATTAAATCTCTCTAAAACTTAATGTTATAAACTGACATTGTGAAATGGCGCTAATAATATCTGTTCTAAATAACTAGCAGAGTTGCCAAGAAGCTCAGGTATGAAGGAGTATGAATGTATTTTTGGAAACATATCCAGTGTATGTCTTTATGGTTATTATTTTAATTTCAATGTAATGCAATCTCTGTTTACCCTCTCCAAGAGCCAATACCTGAATTTAAAAAATCCACCAGTCATTTGGATATTTGAAAATGAGCAAATGTCTGGCTGACGGCTTCAGTCTTCATCTGAGTGTTTGGTTAACTTATCTGTGAGGTTGGAAAAGACATGAGTTTACTGCTGTGCCCTTGAAAGCATAAATCTCCATGATTATTATTTTTTTCTTCTATGTTGAGATAATGGCAATTTTCCTGTCTAAACATAAATTTTAAATGGGCATGTTCATGCCCACTTTGGAAAACAAGCTAAGCAGGACTGTCCATCTCATATAAATGTTATTTATATTTCTCTGTGGCTCATTTTTATTTGGGGCATATGGGAATGCCAGGAATGTGTGGGAGAACATTAAATCATTTCCCACGAAACTCAGGAACCAAATTTAATTTTGCAACTGTTTGCAAAATTTTTAAAAAATTGGCAGCATATGTGGGTTTTTTTTTTTTATAACTAGCATTATAAAAGATCAGTATGTGAAAATAAGCAACGCCTTTTCTATACTGCACTTGCTGAAGAAGAGTTTGACATGAACCTTTTGGAAAAGTGTCCAGGAGTGAAGTGAAAATGTGGCAAATGGGAATGAGCACAGGCTTTTAAAATTTGTGTTTATGTATTTGCAATTATACAATAAGATATGAACATATGCCCGTGGCAACTCAGACAGTATTAAGAAGGCTCAGATTCCTTTTATCTATTCCCTGGCACTATCATAACCTCATTCCAACCATGAAGTACTTACTGACATCAATTTGGTGTATGACCTTCTAGAATTTTTACCATGTAATCACAGAGATATGTTCTCATGTTTATATCAATAGCACTCTATGCGTATTGTCCAACCAGCTTATTTCTTAATCTATGTCCTGGAGACCTCCCCATGCAGGGACGTAGGGCCACACTGCTACGCACTGTTGCATAGCGTTGTATTGTATTATATTGATCACCATAGTTCACTGACTCCATTCCTGGTGAACGGACATTTGGGCTGTTTGTGACATTATTTTGTTGTATATGCCTCCTAGAACACATGTGTACATATTTCTCCATGGTATACACTGACAGATATAATTGTGGTTTCAAGGGCATTGACCTCTCCCCCTCCATTTAAATTTAATAGACATTGTAGACTTTCCCTCCAAGGAGGACCAATTTACACTTTCACCAACAGGATCCTTCTGGTTAAAGACCATCTTTGTGCTACTATAGGGAGAAAGTGGGCAGGGGAGGAGAAGCTAGTGTACTCTGGCTTTCTGGAGGTTATGAATATACATTCAGTATATAAATCCCAAGGGGTGGAAAGGGCTCAGCGGGCAGCAATTCTCCCCTTTTCTTTTCTTTAGCAATAATTTTTTAAGTCTGCTTTTGCCTTTCCTTATTTCAGTTTTTAACTGTCATAGAACTCTGAAAACAGATATCCTCTGGACCTATGTCTCCTTTGACCCTAATAAAATAGTCCATTGGAATGAATAGCAACTACTATTGACTGAATAACAAACACTTTGCATGTACTAACTCAGTTACTCCTTAAAAATAACTCCACAAGGTTGGTACCACTACTTGGGTGGTTATAATGAAATAGTCATAAATAAAGAGAACCTCTATATACAAAATATACAGATGGGGAAATATTCAAACATATACATGAATCTAGCCAGAGTCACAGTACCTATCAAGTGTTAGAGCAGAATCTGAACCTGGTTGGCTGAGTCCAATGTTCCAATGTCAGCTCTGGAGTGGTGAGCTACCATGCTTCACCACAAGCAATCACTCCCTCCTCTGCCCACCTGAGGCTCTTTATCTCTGCCTCCCCTGTGTCTGGCACTGATTTCTACCTTTTATTAGTTATTTGTAAATAGGATTTCTTATCTTTTGGCCTGTTAGCTTGTCAACTGAAAGATACATGGCTGAGTAAGTACCCTCTGTCTCCACCACCATTTCGAAAGATACAGTACCTGGCTGCTAAACGACAATGACAACCACAACAAAAATAGCTGGGCACTGTGGCAGGCGCCTGTAGTTCCAGCTACTTGGAAGGCTGAGGCAAGAGAATCGCTTAAGCCCAAGAATGTGAGGTTGCTGAGAGCTATGATGTCATGGCAATCTACTGAGGGCAACGTAGTCAGACTCTGTCTCAAAAAAAAAAAAAAAAAGATACAGCACCTGAAACTCAATAGAAACTTGATAAATACATTTTCAAAGAAAAGCATACTCATCAATCAACCTCATAAAGTATCTCTCATACAATCCAAGAACATTAAGTATTTGCATGCTTGATCTGAGAATGGCCTTCTCGGGTCACCCACTGCAGCATCTTTCCTAGAGATAATTCTTACATTAGAACCTCCAGACATGGATGGTTTCTAATCCTATTTCTACCATTAAGAACCATTTGCCTTCTGGTCCATTCCCCTAGGACACCACTGATGCAATATCTGATGTCTTAATGTGAGATAATTTATCTGACACCTTAATTAGGATTAATTTGCCTTAATTTATCAACTGAAGCCCTAGGGAGCCTGCTCCTCTTGTCCTAAGAGGACCTTCCAAGTCCTCTTGCTCTAACATTTAACCCCAGTGTCCAGTCTTTGGGGTACGCCTTTGGTCTGTCTTCCAACTCAGCTGCTGAGTAGAAACCTGATTTGATTGTCTGGCTTCCACTCAGCAGCTCCATCTCTTGACGATATTTTTTGAATCACTTTTCAGTCCATTCTCTGCTTCCCAAGGGTGAATCTCACTCTACCCATAATTAATGCAAGCTCCCAATGTGTCAGCTTAGACCCAGAATCCTGGGCTTTGTTTATCTGGATGTCAATTTAGATAACATATAACAAGGACTGTAACAAAGACCATCAGTGTTCTTTTGAAAAAAAGTAGCCCTCATGTCAAAATGACGAAGCTACCAGTCTCCCCTCTTCTTCCTGAAAGCCATAGTCCACATTGCCTTTACCAATTGTCCCCAGCAATGATTAGCAATCTTATTAACCTTCTAACATTCATTACCCAAACCAGTATTTAATTATATATGGGTTCATTTTGCTTTATGATTTATTCTCCCTGGTTAGGCTAAAACCTTCTTAAAGTGGGGACCATATTGCCATATCCCCCTTTATCATCATCATCATCACCTCTGTAAATATTTATTTAGCCAACTGACTACAGAATATGTTATCTGAATTAATTTATTTAATCTTCACAAGAACTCTATGAGAGATGCTGTTATTGTCCCCATTTTGCAGATGAGGAAACTGAGGCACAGAGAGAATGAGTACCTTGCAGAAGTTCACATGAATGTTATGTGGTGAAATAGGTATTTAAAGCTGGGCAGTCTAAGTTCTAGAAACTATGAACTTAACGATGGAGACCTCTTTGTCCATGATTTCTTTATAGTACTGAAACCACTGAGCATATAAACAAAATAGGGTTCATTGGCTGCTTGATATATAATTTGACACTAGTATTTTCAGTGTCCTTAAGTCCACTCTCCAATCATCTACAGGCTCAAGTGCACATGGTCCAATTTCTTAACATAGGTGTTGGCATGGGGAGGGAGTCAGACTGGAGAAAGATTTGCCCATGATTCTTCACAGCAAAGCAAACAATCAACAACATGAAGAGACAAGCTATGGAATGGGAGAAATAATGTTTTTTTTCTGGGGGGGGGAACAGAGTCTCACTATGCTGCCCTCGGTAGAGTGCCATGGTGTCAAAACTCACAGCAACCTCAAACTCCTGGGCTTAAGTGATTCTCTTGCCTCAGCCTCCCAAGTAGCTGGGACTACAGGCATGTGCCACAATGCCTGGTTTTTTTTTTTGTTGCAATTGTCATTGTTGTCTAGAAAGCCCAGGCTGGGCTCGAACCTGCCAGCCTTGGTGTATGCAGCCAGTGCCGTAACCACTGTGCTACAGGCACCGAGTCGGGAGAAATATTTTTAAACCATACATTTGCTAAGCAGTGAATATTCAAAATGTATAAAGGACTCAAACAATTCAATGCTAAGAAACAAATAACCCAATTTAAAAGTGGCCAAAGGACCTGTTAAACATATTTTTTAAAGAAAGCATACAAATGGCCAACACATATATGAAAAAAATGCTGAATGTCACTTAGGATCTCTATCAGGGAAATGAAAATTAAAATCACAAAGGGGTCGGGAGTGGGGGCTCAGACCTGTAATCCTAGCACTCTGGGAGGCCAATGTGGGTGGATTGCTTGAGCTCACAAGTTTGAGACCAGCCTGAGCGAGAGAGGGTCCCCATCTCTACTAAAAATAGAAAAAACTGAGGCAAGAGAATCGTTTGAGTCTAAGAGCTAAAGGTTGTTGTGAGCTATGATGACACCATGGCACTGTACTCAGGGCAACAACTTGAGACTGTCTCAAAAAAAAAAAAAATCACAATGAGATAACACTTTATACTTCTTAGAATGTCTATTGTCAAAAAGACAAAAGATGACGATCATTGGCAAGGATGTGGAGAAAAGAGAACCCTCGTGGATTGTTGGTGAGATTGAAAATGAGTACAGCCATTGAGGAATAAGGAGCAGGGCTCCACAAAAAATTAAAAATAGAACTATTAATATTGTACGATCCAGCAATCCTACTTCTGGGTCTATGTCCAAAGTGCATGGAATCAGTATGGTGAAGAAATATCTAAACTCCCGTGTTCCTTTCAGCACTCTCCACAGTAGCTAAAATATGGAATCAACCTAAGTTCCCCTCAATGGATGAAAGAATAAAGAAAAAGTGGTACGGAAGAAAATTCTGTGATTTGTGATAATATCAATGAACCTGAAGGATATTATGTCAAATGGAATAAGTCAGGCATAGAAAGACAGGTGTCATGTGATCTCATTTATAGGTAGAACCTAAAACAGTTGAGTCCACGGAAACAGAAAGTCAAGCAGTAGTTACCGGACAGGGTGCAGGATCGGAAACGTGCCGGGGAAAGGACAAAACATTTCAGGCAGAGCAGAGAGGTGAGTTCAGGAGTTCCACGGCGCCTCGTGATGACTACAGTCAATAATACATACTGCATACTGTAAATTTCCTAACAGAGTAGATTTTAAGTGTTCTTACAACCAAAAAATGATACGTATAGGTGTAATGAATATGTTAATTAGCTAGATTTGGCTATTCCACAATGTGTGTGTGTATATATACATGCATATATCAAAACATCCTATTATATATGGAGCTGTGGAAGCATTGGAAAGGCAGCCTCAGAGGAAGACGTGGTTAGGCTGGAAAGGCTCTGAGCATCACAAGAGGCCACAGTCCAGATGATGCAGACAGTAAATCTCAAGGTTGCTAAATGGACTTTGAAGGGAGGCTGCCTGAACTGGAATCGCAGTGCCAGGGAGTGCCTTTCCCATGGCACTCTCATGAGGCTGTGAGCCAGTTCTCCTAAAGTGCTTAGCACAGTGACCAGTAGAGTGAGTGCACTACAGGTGTTAACCGCTATGTTGTTCATATTCATTAGGATAAAGAACAGCATCTGATACCTGGATTCACGACTTACACGTGGGCATAGCAGCAGGGAATGAAGGCACAGCAGATATTCAGAATCCAGCGTCTTTTTCTAGGGCTCCGGCTGAGGCCACTCAGTTTTAGTGAGGTTAGCCCATGGTTCACGGAACTGAATTTAGTAACATTGAACCCTAATCTAGAGATTCCAAGGTCCCAGTATGGACAACAGAAATGTACACGTTAAGTACAGGGAGAGAGGGGCTTCAAGAGGACTTGGTTCCAGACACAGGCACAATCCCATGACTCAAGTGAGACACAGAATCACGGTGAGAGAGTAGTGAATGTACCTTGGAGCAGAGCCCAATCCATGGGGTAGGATGGTTGAAATCAGCTCAGGCGTAGCCTGGAGGACCAGGAGAAAGCTGAGCATGCAAGTAAGGACCTCAAGACTCTGAAGGAAAGGAAAAGCAGGAATGCAGGTGGACCTGGTCTGTGTCAGGCAGGGCTGCCTCACTGCCCTGCAGGGGCCTGGCCCTGTAGGCAAGCAAGCAATCTGGTGCCCTGCCCTTTGCTGAAGGCCGGCACATGGCAGGTGACAAACCCCAGGGAACTGAAGCCAAGCTGTCATTCGGCACTGGCCCATGGTGCAAAACTCTAAGGCAAGCCCAGGAGCCTCCGGGGCCCAGCCGTGGGGCACCCGATCTCTGGGCAGGGAGCTGTGGAGTGGCACAAAAGGAGAGCCATAACATCGTGGGAGGCCTACAGAAGGCTTTGAAATGTCTGTTTTTTAAAGTGGTTAGCAAAGCAGGAGAGAAACCGTCAGAGATCCATGATGAAGTGTTCAATCCAAAGTCAGCCAAGAGGTGGAAGGAAGCAGAAAATAGGAGACAATACGAGAAGAGGCTTTGGGATTTGGAAACGGAAAAGGAAAAGGTTATAACAAGAAACAAGAACAAAAAACTGTGACATGTCAGAAACTGCTCCAGTTTCCCCATACAGGGAACTTGGAATCTCTGCGTTTGCAGTACAGTATTTTCCATTCTTTCAACTCCTCTACCCTTTGACAGATATCTACTTGTTTGTAACCCTAGCTCAAAGTTCACCTCCTTTAGACAAAGCCACACCCTATTCTAGTCTCAGTTTTTGTTAAGACAAGAAATTTATAATAGTGTATTTCAAAATATAATGCAGTGAATTGTGGACTCTGTGTATCACAGCCACCCACATTTCCTTGAGGGTGATGGTCCTTATATTTCCAGGTCTTATAGCGCAGTGCCTGGCATGTGGTAGAGGCTCAATTTGTGGTCGATGAATGAAATAGCAGATAAGAGAATGAATAAGGGAAGGAAGGATGGAGGGAAGAAAAGGAAGGAGTGAGGCAGACAAAACCCACCAGCTTTAGTGCACTGGCAAAGTAGAATAATCAAAAGTCATAAACAGAATAATGTTTCAAACATTATGCAATGCCATTCCCCCATTGCCTTCTCCATGCTACATGGTATTAATATGCCCCCTACTTCAAACTAATGTGCTTACACTCAAAGATTTGGCATATGTAGCCTCATTCCAAACCAACAGACCTCAACTTCTCCAAAAAGGTTCCCGAAAGAACCTCCCATCAGCTTGTTACTTAGTCCTTTATTCTTCGCTTACATCATTCTGACCTTATACCGCTTCTTTGTGCCTTGGGGGTTAAGAGTTTCTTTGTGTCTCGGGGGTTAAGAGTTTTTCATAGAAGACATGAATATATTCTCTAGAGCTAGGCAAACTTTGAGTTTCCGTCCTAACTTGTCCACTCACAAGATTTCTAACTTTAGCCAATAATTTAACATTGCTAAGACAGCATGTTCAGCTTTACAGGCATGATAAATGACACCTATCTACATGGTTCTTGTAAGAATTCAAGGCTGTTGCGATGTTTAAACATATATGTTCACACTAAGCACTGAACAGCAGCATTGGCAACACTGGGTATTAGTTGAAATGGTATTAATAGTAGATTTATTTGTTTTCATGCCCTGGTACACTCTCCGAGAGTGAGGGCTGTCTTCTCTTTTGTTATTATTCTTTTTTCTCTCCCAATGCCACATCTGCCTTTCCCCTTCAAGGTGTCTTGCGATTCTCTGCGTGAATCTGTGCAGAGAGCATGCTATGCACGACGGCTCCCCGTTCCACTGTGCCCTCAACCCGTGAATGTCACTGCCATCCACCAGTTCCTGAGCCGGGTCTGTGGGCCTCCAGCCCTTCATGCCCACCATATACAATTCATCAGGCTCTGTTAACCCATATCCTGACCTGCTCCTGATTCCGGCCCTAGCTCTCCATGGGCACCAACACCCTCATCAGGTTTTCTCCATTTCTAACCCAGACTGCCACCAGACCCTTGGACTGGTCCTCTCAAGGTCACCTGTCTGCCTTTCTGCTCCTCACTCCCAGTCAATTCTCCACTCTGCAGTCAGAAGGGTCTTCTTAAAATGCAAACACGATCATGAGAAACTCCCAGCCTGAAACCCTTCTCATTGCCCTTAGTGTAAATATGCAACGTGTTGAACACGGTTATTCCACAATCATGCTTATTATTGGGCCGAAGTCACACTGGCTTCTGTCACAACAGCCTTTCTGCTTAGGCTGTTGCTTTTTCCTCCAAGAAGCTCTCCAAAGAAATACCCTCATATTAATCTGAAAGTAAAAACAGAAAGGAAGGACGGGAGGGGGGGAGAGAGAGAGAGAGAGAAAGAGAAAGAAAGAAAGAGAAAGGAAGGAAGGGAGGGAGGGAGGAAGGAAAGAAGGGAGGGAGAGAGAGAGAGAAAGAGAAAGAGAAAGAAAGAAAGAGAAAGGAAGGGAGGGAGGAAGGAAGGAAGGAAGGAAGAAGAAAGCCTTGCACAAGGCTGCCACCAAACCAAAGTTAAACCTTGAGCTCTGGAACACAAAGGTCTCTCTTAGCTTCAAGATACTGCAGGACATAGAAAGCGCCGTGTGGAGTCAGGTCTCAGAGAAAAGGGCCAGGTTGGCAGCGTAGGCGAGAGGGTGACGGATGGAGGAGCCGGGTACCTCAAAGCACTTCATTTCACTTTTCTAAATGTGTCCTGTCAATGCCAAGGGAACAGACCCAGTAAGACTTAAGTTAGTGGATGCACGATGAAGTAGAATATTTATCTTCCCGCTCCTGAGCTGCAGACCATTAGCATTAGAAAACACCAAGTCTGTCTCCCAACACGCCTGGGGCCCTCAGAAGGGGGAGGATCCAGATTTAATGAGCAAGTTACACCATCTGTCAACAGGACCGCTGAGAGGTAATTCAGCAAACCGCAGCTCCCAGAACCTGAGGAGCAGAATGCTTGGGCACCTTTTGTGTAAGACATGGCCCCTGGCTCTGCGGTCCAGAAATTGAACAAACCCTAACTACTCGAGCTACGAGTGATAAGTGATATTGGTTTGTCTCGCTCACAGTTTAGCCAGTTATGGCTTTTTCTATCTGGATGTTTGATTGCAGAGGGAGGCACCTAGCTAGGAACTGAACCCCAGAGGGCCGCCTCTTTTCCTCTTTCTGATCCTTACAGTTTCTGGCAAGAGGCTGCCAGGGGAATTACCACTGGCCTAAGCATTCACCCTGTGAGGGATGGAGGGAAGGAGTACAATTCATGCAAATTCTTTATGTAATATGGTATTAAAATAGAAATAATCTAGGAGAATAAATTTTGTAACTAGATTAATAGAAGCAACATAAGGGTTGCTCTGACCTTGGTTGTAAAACAGTATTATTTTCTCCTAAATAAAGTAGAAATTAATATCCAAATGAAGGTTTTTTTCCCTTCAAAAAAAATGGTTAGGGGCAGCACAGTGGCTCACGCCTGTAATTCTAGCACTCTGGGAAGCCGAGGCAGGTGGATTGCTTTAGCACAGGAGTTTGAGACCAGCCTGAGGAAGAGTCAGACCCTGACTCTAAAAAAACAGCCAGGAATTATGGCAGGCACCTGTTGTCCCAGCTACTCAGGAGGCTGAGGCAAGAGACTCACTTGAACCCAGGAGTTTGAGGTTGCTGTGAGCTATGACACCACCACACTCTACCCAGGGAGACAAAGTGAGATTCTGTCTCAAAAAAAAAAAAAAAGAAAAGAAAAAGAAAAAGAAATACCAGTCAACTTGGAAAGTTATGTAATTCTTCATTTGTATTTTCATAGCTCACGTCATTTACTAAAGTTTGAAATACATTTCTGTGTGCTTTTTTTCCTCACAGATACAAGAATCCTTAGCCCTCTGAGATTGCTGGGCACACAGGCAGGCAGGGTGGCAAAGAGTGTGAACCTGACGTTCCCGCTTCTGAGCTGCACACAGCTGTAATGACCCAGCAGTGTGAATTGGCTCATATGTCCAAGGCCTCAGTTTCCTCCTCTTTAGAATGGGAAAATAATTGTGTATTCTTCCTAGGGTTGACAGCTATACGAAATAAATCATATGAAATACTTGTCATTATCTTTAACATGCAGGAAGCATGCCATACATATTGACTACTATTGTAATAGATACATATATAATAAGATACTCAATATTTTTAAAAATGGACATGCACACCAGAATGTTTTTGCAGCTCAACTCACAACTGCTAAGATGTGGAATCAAGCCAAGTGCCCATCTACACATGAGCGGACTGGTAAACTGGGCTGTGTGTATATCACGGGGCACTATTCAGCCATTAAGAAAAGATGGAGACTTTACATCTTTTGCATTAACTTGGATAGAGGTGGAGAACGCTCTACTTAGTGAAGTACCACAAGAAAGGGAAGGCAAGAATCCAACGTACTCAATTCTAATATGAAACCAATAGACAAATACGTGCCCACACCAGAGAAAACCACAATGAAGCACAAGTAAAGGGAAATGGGCTGGGACAGGGGAGAGAGGGGACGAGGCTGGAGGATCGGTGAGCTCGCACCTGGCAGGCAGGATGTAAGGGGATGTGGGACACCTCCTGGGTGAAGGACACACCTGCCACTTGCACCCTACCTGACAATGCAAACAAGCTAACCTAAGCATCTGTATCCTCATTTTAATCTGAAATAAAAAATATATATATTTTAAAAAATATTCCTTCCCGTATAACCCCTTTATGCATAAATTGTTGCGGTTCCTCTTCTTTAATCACCTGGAAATCCTAATTTCCATTCTTCAAAACAAACTTCACATGGATTTTGGGTAGGATTGGAGATGGAAGACAGCCGGAAACCCGTTAAATCCAAAGTTGGTGTCTGTGAACTTCCCAACTGTTAGCTTTAAGTCTTGTTCTCCTTTGTAACGATAATCTCTTTCACAGTGCTTGCCACTCAACTCCAGCAAATATGTATCTAATGAATAGAACATTTCTTGAATAAAACATGGAATAAAGTGGGTGAACAAACTGAATAATCCACGAGCAATTTTACTCAGCTTGTTCACGCAACGAGCTTTGGGGCCTCTGTGAGAAGGCTCTGCAAGGGTGGAGAGAGGCAGCCCTCTAACCTGGAAGTGGGAAACAGTCTTTCCAGCTTTCCTTCACTGCTTCTACGCTGGATATTTGTCATGCTGTCTGGATTCCCATCACATTTTGAATACCCGTCCTATGTATATTGGTTTCCTATTGCTGCCGTAGCAAATTAGTACAGATGTAGTGGCTTAAAACAACACAAATTTATTATCTTATAATTATAGGGCTCAGAAGTCGGAAATGAGTCTCACTGGGGCTAACATCAAGGTGTCAGCAGGCCTGGATTCTTCCTTGAGGATCTAGGGAAGAATCTACTTTCTTGCCTTTTTTCCAGGTGTTAATGACCTTTTTTTTTTTTTTAAACATTGTTTAGTTTATAACCCTCTTTTTCATATTCAAAGTGCATCCATGCAACCTCAGTTTCTGTCCTCATGTCTCCTTTTTCTGACTCGTTATCCTGCCCTCCTCATCTGAGGACCCTGTGATTACATCTGGCCCGCCCAGATAATCTAGGATACTCTCCCCATTTCAAGATCTTAACTTAATCATGTCTGTAAAATCCCTTTCACCATGTAAGATTCACATATTCACAGGTTCCTGGGGTTAGGTTGTGGACATCTTTGGGAAGCCAAACCATTGTGTTTGAAGTATTCACCGCCTTTAATGTCCAATCCCATCCGGGTAGAATCTTGAACTTTAGTTTTGATGGGGCACAAGCACAAGATTGACCTTGGCCATTCAGATACCTGAGAATTTAGTTCTGAATTGAACATAAGGAAGCAGTTCTGAGATGCAATCCATTTCCTGACAAAGTTGGCAGCAGAACTGTCCAGCTTTCTGGATACTATGGGTGTATAGCGTCCAGTCCACATCAGGGATGGGATCAGCTTGTTTCTGCCCAGTGTGGCAAGAGCGAGAATCTTTTCTAGAGCAGTACCATAGCATATTCTATAAGTAGAATTTCCCATTCCTATTCTTAGGCCCACCCTTAGATTCCCTGATCACCTCAAATGTGTTAATTTCTTTTCTGCTGTTACTGGCCTTGAAGAGGTCTCGTTGTTTCCAACTAAAGGCTGCAATGGACATAGCCTCCTGTGCTGGGTTGTAAGAGGGGTCTGCAGGGAGGCTCCCAGAAAATCAGAACAACGAACAATAATTTATGGCACTATGCAGGAGCCAAGGACTTATGTAAAAGTCTCTGAAGAAATGCAACATAATCATTCAAACTAGGGGTTGGTAAACTGCTCCGCCGTTTGCAATAGCAGGTATGGGGGAAAGGATGAAAGAGAATACTCTACGGGGCATTCTTCAGTGACATTATAATTTTCATCCTTTCCTCAATCTAAAAAACCAATGCAAACATAATGCTGTTTCTGAAGGGACAGAAAGAGAGATTTTGATTACTGATGCTGGTCAGCCTGGGTGTTCCCCTCAGTGATTTTCAAGGCACTTTGCAGCCATTAGTTTTTTTATATCAAATTCAACAGTCTTGGAATATCCACTAGTTTAGAAGGCAAAAGTACATATGGGTTAAGATTGCTTTGCCCCTACTGACACACTCACCTTGCACTATCTGGAATTTGCTCACTCGTGGCTCTCAGTGCAACCATTTCTAAGACAGGGTGAGTTTTTTCTACAATAATGTATTTCACCCTCTCTATTATGTGCCTTCTGCTTGTAGTTCGGAGCACTTGGTTCAAATCCTAACTCTGACAGTTAGCAGCTAGGTGACTTGGACCAGTTTCTCCACCTCCCTGAGCTTCCTTCTTCTATAAAAACGTTGAAACTACACCCTCAAGTTGACTTGTAATAAAGATTGAACTAGTATGTGGTGTGGTGACCAAGCTCAGAGTCTAGATTCAGGACAGGCCAGATCTAAATCTTAGCTTGCATCTTCACAACTGCCTGCTCTTCAGTAAGTTACCTGGGTGCCTCTGTCTCCTCTCAATGAAATGAGAGTTAGAGGACAACTACTTCATAGAGTTAAAAGATAAAATAAGATAACAAATGGAGAGCGCTTCGCACAGTGCCTGTTAGCTTCTGAATATCATGAACGGTTAAGTGGCTGTCTGAGTGGGTGTTTTGAATAAATTAAGGAATTATCAAATGAATGAATAAAATCAACTTCATGCTTTCCCACACCCCTACCTCCCCTTCCCTCAACATGGTCTTTAGTGATCGGAAATGCTTTCTAAATAAACATTTAATAGCTCTTACTAGTGACAGAGATCAGATCCCTGGTTGCCTGAATTCAAGGATGGGAGAGTGCTTGAATACAAAAGAACACAGGGAAATTTGGAGAGTGATGGAAATCACTCATCTTGATGATGGTGGCAACAGGACTGTATTTTCCTCCCAAACTCATCAAAGAGTAAACTAAAAACAAATGTAATTTTATTTTTTTGTATATTATACTTCAATAAAATTGATTCTAATAGTTATATTACACATACTCTAGAGCAGCGGTTAGCAAACTTTTCTTTGTTGGAAGGGCCAGAGCCTAAATAATTCATGCTTTGCGGGCTAGAGGCTCTGCTGCAATTCTCACCTCTGCCACGCAGTGTGCAAGGAGGCACAGATAACAGAAAACACCCAAGCGAATGGGTGTGGCTGTGTTTTAATCAAACAATATTTATGGGCCAAAATTTGGTTTCACATCATTTTTGTGGGCCATGAAATATATTTCTGCTTCTGATTGTTTTTCTAACCATTTTAAAAATGTAAAAAGCATTCTTATCTCCCGGGCCTTATAAAAACAGGCAGGAGGCTGGATTTGGCCTGTGGACCCTTGCTTGTTGTCAGGCCCTGCTCCAGAGCTGGAAAGAGGCTTGGGTGAGCAGCACTATGAAATCTGCTCTGGGGACTTAGTGCAAATGCCGTGTCTGAGGAGCAGAGGACCCAGCTCCCGTGAGTCCTGCGGGGTGTCCTTGACGGAACCCGCTCCCTCTGTGGTCAGCCTGAGCCACCATTTCTTGATTTCATTTTCCCCATCTGTGCAGGGAGGACAACAATCATTTCTCAGAGCCCTGCAAAGCTCATTCAGCTTGTTATTTGGGAGAAAATGTTCTATCCACGTGTGGAAGCTGAACGTGGCCTGGGTTATGAGTCTGGCCTATCTCAATCATCAGGGGGAAAGGTTTGATTTCTCAGGTTGTCATTCCTAAAATTGCTTGTTCTCCAGGTGATGTTCTTATTTCTGAATACAGTCTGACCTTCAGTCCCCAAAGAGGAGGGTTATTTTCTCAAAGAGCTGGCGGCAGAGCAGGACTCTCAGAGAGCCTGCTCCTTCCCTGCCAGCCTGCCATTCCCAGCACAAGCCGCTCCCAGGGGCCGTGGCTTTTCCCCTGGAATATTTGCTTGGATAGGGCCAGAGCTACTTCCAGCTCCTCTGACAGCAAAGAGAACCTAATAAATCCAAACCAGGACAAACTGAGATCTCTTTTTGGCTTTTGACAGTGGAAGGTGCTTAAGGAGTCACTCTGGCATGGTAAAAACTGCCAAGAAGGTATCCACAAAATCGAGATAGTTCTGAGGATTCCACAGGTTCAAGCCTTTTAAAAATTTGAGCATTTCTTCTAAAATTCAACCAACCTTTTGCTACGAAAAATTATCCAGACACCAGTTTATTCTTATACCTGTTGAAAGCATTTGAATCAATTGTTGGTTATAAAATTTTTCTGTGAAGAAATGGAAAGTAAATACACGGTGTCCCAAAAGTCACCATCCATAGAGAAAATGGGAAATTGCAGCTAAATGTACCTTTATGTACAAAACATTCGTTGCAAAATTTTACAGAATATTTATAAAGTATACTCTTCATGTTAGCTGCCTCTTTGTAAAAGTTTGTAATGAATATTTTGTAAATAAAGGTATATTTAGCTACAATTTCCCACTGTACGTCAACTTTATGGGTGACATGTAGAACACCCTGTACTTCAGGCTTGGCAGGCAGGGTGGTCTCCGTCGTTAACTACCCTTAACTGCTGCTGTGCTATAGAAGCAGCCCTGGACGGTACATCGGTGAGTGAGTATGACTGTGTTCCCGTGCAACTTCGTTCACAAAGTCAGGCAGTTGGCTGGATCTGTCCCTCAGGCTGTAGCCTTGGCCTGAGCCCTCCGGAAGAGGAAATAAAACTTAAATCAGTGGATACTACTTGTGAGGATGTAGTAAAACTTGCCATTATGAATTGGGGAGTACAACCCAACGCATGGGCAAGTTGTAGTGGGAGTAGGGAGGGGGCACTCCAGACAACTAGATGAACCCTGGCCATGGTGAATTCCCACTGATCAAGGTAGAGAGTCAGGCCCGTGAGTCAGCAGTGCCAGACGCACCCAGTGGGGTGCAGCAGGGAGAGACCCACTGGCTGGACTGGTCACAGCGGCATTCACACAGAAGGAGCCTCTGCTGAGTGTCGGTGTGAGCCACATCGGATGCAGGTGGTCGAAATACGGTGGAAAAACTCGGCATGAGCAAAGGGACAGGGAAGGTGAGAAGGTGAACTGGAAAACTGGAGCAAAGTGGGAAGCTCAGTTTATGGCATATCATGGAAGATTTAAAAATATCCCCTTCAATAGTGTGAACTCGTTCTCTCTTCTTTTTCCCTTCCTCCTCCCTCCTCTTTTTCTTCCTTTCATTCTCTTTTACAGTAAGTGGGAGGTACTGAAGGCTTCTGAGCTTCTCGCACAGCATTTTCTACAAAGCAAACAACTCAAAGAATACTCCTCCTTTACAAGCAAGTGTGTCTGGCGGCATCTCATACATTATAAAGGCAAGGCTACTAACGAGTGACACCCATGAAGCTATCATTATCTGCCTGGTAACAACATACCAAGCTGCTTTCATATATAATTTAACACATTAAAAAAAAAAAATCACTGAAGGGGTTGTGTATCCCCATTTTACAGATTAGAAGACTGAGATGCAGTAGGCGTTACCTAAAGTCAACCGGCATGTAAGAGGCAATATGTGGCTTTAAACCTGGCTCTTAATCATCCTTGGGGCAAGCTATATGGCTTATCAGTGCATTGCCACATATTTCTGCATTTTAATAGTTAAATAAAATATTTTTAGAACATTGTTTCTAAGTTTTCTCTCCAGTGTTTCTTCTACTCAAAAAAAATCCAATGTTATGAATACATTTCTCAACTTTTTATCTTCATACTATTTTTTAAGAGCACTGGATGAATAATGAAAGATTTATAATTTAAAAGATAAAAAAGCCTAAATTTAAAGCATTCCATGACGGACATACTTTTATTTGACAATGTGAATGTTACTTTCTTTGCATTATTATTATTATTTTTTCTTTCTCTTTTTCTTTTTTATTTTTGAGACAGAGCCTCAAGCTGTCACCCTGGATAGAGTGCCGTGGCATCACAGCTCACAGCAACCTCCAACTCCTGGGTTTAAGCGAGTCTCCTGCCTCCGCCTCCCAAGTAGCTGGGACTACAGGTGCCCGCCACAACGCCCGGCCATTTTTTGGTTGCAGCTGTCATTGCTGTTTGGCGGGCCCAGGCTGGATTCGAACCCGGCAGCTCAGGTGTACGTGGCTGACGCCTTAGCCCGTTAAGCCACAGGCACCGAGCCTATTATTATTATTTTTATTGCTCAATATTTCATTGCAGCAATCATCCAATTTCTTTTCCGAATGTATTTATTTTCATTCATTCTTTACAAGGTTTTTGTTTCTAGTCCTTATCTTAAACATTGTTATTGTTATTAAATTTTAAGCCTATTTAATTTTGTGAAAGCAAAAAGTAGAAACCAAATAAACACGTGTATATGTATAGAGAAAATTTTAAAAAAGAAAATATTACAGTTAAAAAAAAGCCTAAATTTTATCCAATTTGAACTTCCATATTTAGCATAAAATTGTGATTTTCATCAGTGTCAAATCTATCCATTGATGTCTATAACTATTTTCACATTATTTGCCTACATTTGGGGTGAACCTTGCTTTAATGCACACAAACCCTGCATTTATCTCATATGAACTTTGTTTTGGTCAAACAGAATACTGCCGTGCAATTTCAAATAAATAAAAATGCTTATATAAATAAAATCCTAAAAATAAACAAGCCAAAATACTGACAATAGCTATATTTCAGCTATATAATTAGAGGTGATTTGTTTCCTTTCCTCTTTTTTCTAAATTATTTAAAATTTGGTTATATGGGTGTCATACTTTTAAAATATAGTCATACAAACATGTTCTCTTTAAAAAGAGAGTTTATGAAACAATACGTTGTGATCTGATAACCAACTAAAGAAAAAAAAATCTCCAAATGCAGAAAGTGACTATGTTCCACGCATGAAAGTTTCATGATTCTCCACCACATGGACTTAAAGTTATGTGGTCTCATTAAATCACTGGGGTATAATATCAGGCTATCTGGTGTGGGTCTGTTTGCAGCTTCTCTTAAGCTTAATCAATGTAAAAGAGACAGGGGTACGGGGTTAGTGGATTAGTCACAACAGACCATTAATCTCTGCATTCTCATTTGTAATCCAGCCTCTTCCAACGTGATTGGGGCGGAAATCCCACACAAAACCCAGACCCTCAGAAAGCTCTAAAACAGGCTCCCTAGAAACTCACGCACTCATGTCACAATTTGCTTGTCTTTACTTAACATCAGTACAGCATTTATCACCTCTCCTATTTCTTGCAGGTTTTTCTCTTATGCCTTTTGCTGAAATACTCAGATCAGATCTATTTGAAAAGGAGCCATGCTGCCATCCCAGGAATAGCTCAGCATTTAATTATCATTTGAAAAGTCCTTCTCTGGTGAGTGTGAAACGTAAATAAAAGCCATGTTTTTACGTTGCAAATGGGTTGAACAAACATGATTAAGGTTACTATGTGCACAAATTAGTGTTTTGGAAGCTGGCAGGACTGAACAATGAGAAGGAAGAACCTGGAGCCAAATTCTTATAAAAAGGAATGACCAGCTCCAGAACACGCAGGGTAAATATTGTATCTTTTTATATAGATGGATTGAGCCAAGATGCCTCTCTTCTTTATTGCTCTGGCCAATGACCCAACATTTACTAGTGTATGAAGCAAGAAAAATAATAAGCAAATTCCTGAATCGGAGTTCTATCAATGCCACAATTGTCAAGGCCTGATATTTACCGGATTATTCGAGACCTTACACCTACTTTAGAGGCCTTTGTAAGTTTAAACTACAGTTATAAAATAAAAATACGGAGGGTTAAACTTTTTAAAAAAATTATTTCAAAAAAATGTGAGCCGGACCCAATAAATTGTTTCTGAAAATTCATTCTCTGAAAAGGCTTGATTGTCTTCCTTCTTATTATCTTTAAAATATTCCCAAACATCCTGTTTTTCCCCAGGGAATCAAATTCAACCAACCTTAACTGATTATGTGCTATGTGCAGACATCGTGCTAAACACTTTCACATGCCTTGGCTCATTTAATTCCATGTTTTACACAATATTGCCAAATTCCTTCCTAATTTTGCTCAACGTGTCTTTTGCCCTTTAAGCTCAGCCATAATGAAAGCAAAACCCACAATTTCTCAAGAATATTTTATATGCTAAGCACCATGCTACAGGTTTTTAAAATTTCAATCTCCC
The DNA here is from genome assembly GCA_963574655.1 of Perodicticus potto. Taxonomy (NCBI): domain Eukaryota; kingdom Metazoa; phylum Chordata; class Mammalia; order Primates; family Lorisidae; genus Perodicticus; species Perodicticus potto. The sequence continues at coordinate 5,479 of CAUYRH010121552.1, read as the reverse complement.
TTAACTCTAAAGATAGGAGTTATGTAGTATTACCTCCAGTTTACAAATGAGGATGCTTAGTGTTGTTAAGTGACTTCCAAGGTCACCAATGAATAACAGCAGAGAGTTGAGATTAAATAATAAGACTTAATATGCAATGTTTTCAATAAATGTTTTTATGTAGCAGTCAATAATGACCTCTACCCACTCTCCCAGGGTCTTACTAGAAGGCTACAAGGTCATCATTCTACAAATATAATTTGGATTATTTTCTCATAATCCCTTATTTTATGTTTGCCCATCTTACAAAGCCATTAGTCACTTTTTCTGCTCACTTTCAACTTGATAGTTCTTCTTATACTTTAATCTTATTACCTTGACGTTTCAAAAACTATAGAAGTTTAGCACCAAAATTCGGATAATTTTCTGTGGAAGTCTCATAATACTGTAAAGTTCCCAAGTTGAAATGGGATCTAGAAATTACGTTATCCACTCTCCTTCTTTAAAAGGAGAAAACTGGAGCCCAGTTCAGTGAAATTAATTCCCCCATGCAACAGAGATAGCACTAAATTCAACATGTCCTAACTTCCATTGTAATAATCTTTTCATCAAACCACCTGACTCTCTCTTTCCTATAATTTATAAACGTATGCTCTAAGAATTATACTTAAGAAGTCTCAAAATTGTAGACCTAGAAAAGGGATTTGTTTAATCTTAACCAATCTCTCATGTCTTAGCTAAATTGTTAAGCAAAATATATTCTGATTAATTATAATGCTTCTTGAGTGATAATAAACTAAACTTTGAATTCAAAATAGGACATTTCATATTTAATGGCCTAAAATCATGTTTCATTCCATGGCTACTTAGCTTTTGTGTGAAAGTCTACATACTGTTTATTCTCTCAAGGAATTCAATTATATTACTAGAGCCTTAAAAACACCATATGTAAAATTATGAACATATTATATCCATTTTAAGCATATATTATACAGTATACTATGGATATAATATGGCAAAATCACAAAAAATTTCATACTGTTTGATCCAGTTATCACAATATTGGGATTATTGTAAACAAATAATTCAGGGCGGTGCCTGTGGCTCATCAAGTAAGGCACCAGCCCCATACACCGAAGGTGGCGGGTTCAAATCCGGCCTTGGCCGAACTGCAAAACAGAAAAATAGCTGGGCATTGTGGCCAGAGCCGGTAGTCCCAGCTACTCGGGAGGCTGAGGTGAGAGAATCGCCTAAGCCCAGGAGTTGGAGGTTGCTGTGAGCTGTGTGACTCCATGGCACTCTAATGAGGGCGATAAAGTGAGACTCTATCTCTACAAAACAAACAAACAAACAAACAAAAAACCAAGTAATTCAACAAAAATAAGATTCTACAATCATGAAAACAAATGCCAAAAAAAAAAAAAAAGAAGAAGAAGCCAATGAACAAGAAACAACAGAGATTCTCAAAAACAGAGGAAGAAAGTAAAGATAAATAACACTATTTTAGATGAATAAACTGTTGTGGAAATAGAACACAAAAATCATGAGTATTAAAGTGGCAGATACTAGCTAATGGTTCACCAAGCCATTTTTTCTTTGCTCATAGGCACAAGGCTAGCCTACAACTCCCAAGCTCCTTTGCATGAAGACGTGGCCATGTGACTGACCAGAATGATGCATGCAGTTTTCCTCCTTGGCCCATAAAAGCCTCCCCCATCATCTTCCTCCACACTTTTCCCCCATCTGTTGATGTGGTTGCCCAGGACAACTTTGTAAATCATGTCTTAGAGATAGCCCCATCAGCCTAGAGACTCTTAATTCACTACAAATGACAAGATTGTCTCTCTTTTATTCCTTTCCCCTCACCAAGTACATGAGTGCATGCAAACACGCACATACACATACACACCCACCCCCTACACACACACACTTAGACCCCAATTGGACAATGAATATGAATAAGAAGTAGACTTCTACATGTCATGTCACTGAGATAGTGGGGTTTGTCTGTCACAGTCCAGGATATCCTAACTGACCCAACTAGGAAGCCACGTGGGGAAATATTTAAGATACAGTGTAAAGTTTAAACTAAAATATACTACAAATCCCTGTCTGGCAAAGGATCACTGATCAAGAAAGAGCATCTGACCTGAGTCCAAGATTAGACTAAACAACCAATGCATAAACAAAACTCTCATTCATTAATTTGTTCAAAACAGCTTACCTTTTGATGTGGCACATTGCAAGGCTTTACCTGGCTTAGTCAAGCTTTAATATCAGCAGTTCTAAAAGCAGGAGGGTTAAAAAAGAAAAAGAGGCTGCACTAGTTCATAAACTTAAAATTGCATGCAGCTCTCAGCCACTGCAACACAGCACCGAAACAAACTAAAAGGTGACAGAGAACTTCACCACGGTACAAAAACAGGGATGGAAGCTGTTACAGTCATAAAAAATAATGACCTCACTACTTTATATTCCATTCTATAGAGGCCTGAGTCACTGCAACTTAGAGCTGTTATCATTATGGTACATTATAAGACTCAGACGGCAAGTGACATACTTCTATCCACACCCAGGCCAAACAACAGAAATCTAATACCTACAGATGCCTCACTTTCTATAATCTCTAAACGTCTATTGAGAGGTTAGCCAAAGGACCCTCTTTTCTATAGCAGCCCTTTATTTTTATAGTAATTAAATAACAAGTAAGCAAATTATTCAACTGACCATTTCCTTATAGGTGTAAAGATTAACTTTACAGGTGGAATTCACAGCCTAGGACAGCAAATCCACTCTCTTCTTTCAATTCCTAGTCTCCTCTCCTCGGGAACTAGTCAGCTACACCACAATTCTGTTACAAAAGGCCATCAGGGAAGTAATTTTTCCTGACTCGAGATTGAAAACACAAAATAGAACAGAGTCATTTCCTGAATTGCTCTGCATCAAGACTGAAAAAGGGGTGCAGGTTATCCTAGGTGTCCTCGTTCAATACTAACTCAACAGCAGTGAGCTTTCTACAGTGCTAGTTTATCCTAGGCTGGAACCCCATAAGAAAGCACCATATCCTTAGCAATCTCCTCCAATATGAACAGAGGCACACAGGGAAAGGAACAGCAATGTATCCACTGATCTCTAATCACCCACCTCCAAATCTTACAGTGCCATAAGACACAAATGGAACTGAAACACATTCAAAACAACTGTAAGTGGCTCCAAATCAGGATAGCTCTTCAAAAGAAGATGCGTCATGGGTCACAAAAGAATATAGAAAGCTCTCTGGGAAGGTTCCCTATGCCTGTGATTCTTTTCACATTCAAAACCCTACATGCTCCCACCATTTATATTACAAGGGTACGTGTCAATTCTATTAAGTATAAATGTCTTAACATAATAATTATGTAAATGAGGTGAAGACTATGTTAACTAGTTAAATGTAAACATTCCAAATTGTATATAAAATCAGTACATTGTACCCCATAGAGGCATTAATGTATCCATGATCTTTGTGTTTATGACTTAATAAAAAAAAGCAAAACTGCACGCAGTAGAGGCAAAGAGCAGCTCACATAGACATCTTCATCTCTCCTCCCTCCTAGCCTAGGCTCCTGCGAAGGATACAAGGCCATTCTCCACCAGCCTTGTCCATTTATGTATTAATTTAGTCATTCATTATTGAGTGTCTTCTAAATGTCAGGTGCTGTATTGGCCACGGGAAATAAAACCCTGATAAAATTTGTGTGTTAACTACATATACATTTTGGATGGGCAAAGGTCAAGGTTGTTTTGTTTGCTACATTTTATGACTGGCCCAGTACCTAACTCATAGGAGGCATTCATCAGGATTTGTGAAATAAATGAGCAAGCACACCAAACACTGATGGGGGGGAATAAAAGCCCTCTCATAGATACGTCACCTTATTTGTTCATTTTAGGAATCCTACGGAGTATTTATTATTATTCCAGCCTCTGGGAGGAGGAAAGGGCTATCTGTGCTACCTCAATAAGCACTGCTACCAGAATTGTTTTCCTCGAGGGTAAAAGGTAGCCGTGTGTGTAGCGGAGAAAGGGGGAAGCGGAAAGGGAATATGTTGACTCATATCCTTCAGTAAATGTGTTTATTTCAACTCTGGCATTGCTGCCAAATGTGCTGCAAAGCCAGCAAGACTTGGCTCTGGAAAACCCACCTGAAAGTCAGAGGCCTTATTTCCTACTGCCAGCCCCTTCAGCCACTGGGCATGAAGTGTTGAGCAAAGTTAAAGATTAATCCTTCATTTGCTGTGACAAATGTACCGTGTCTCCCAGATCGGGAAGCAAAGGCATTTGTAGGCTGTCTCCTTCATAACTACTGATAATCTTTCCACTGCCAATTTTGATGGCACCTTAATGCAGTGTAAATGTCATCAAACCCAAACACTGGCAATCCCATTACCAACCCAATCTTACTAATAAAGAGCAATAATGGCTTTGCTATAAAGGCAGTCCTGAAACATTTCTCACCACCTAAACCCCCTTGGTCCAACCCCTGAGTGCTCAAAATTCTTTTAAGTTCTGTTTAAGGTTAATAGAATGAAAACTGCAAAAAGAAAACAAACAAATAAAAAAAAACAGAGAAAAGATTCACTAATCAAAGATAATAAGACGATAATTGACACATGGAAAAATCCAGGAGCACCCAATAGAGTTCTGGATTGCTTTCCTAAGCACGTACATAGCAATAAACTATTCAAAGAGATAAACTCTGTAAACTATGTTTGGGTTACCTCGAAAGCTTTGAAAAGCACCTGGAACCAGAAACAACACTGGAAAATGACTAGTGATTTGGACCACATGGAGCACAGCTGGACCAAAGCCAAAGCTTTAATCCTGGTTTGTTCTTAATGAAGAGAAGGATGCAAACTACATACCCTCTTGGGCCTTAGAGCTACGGCTTTCCTGCATGGGGGTGGGGGACAACAGAGTGACTTTTATTGACATAATTACATGTAAAGCATCACTGGTATTGAAACCATATATCCTAAACACTCCTTCCATCTCCACCACAGCAGTCCCACTCCTCCCTTCAGTTGCTGCCATCTTGACCTCTTGATCATTTCCTGAATTTATCATCCTCTCTCTGACCTTTCTGCATTTGTAAATGCTGTTTCCTATGATCATCCCTCCCCATCGCCCTTCTCTTGGTTAATCAACCCAAATATGCCAACTCTTTGGCATCCTTCAAGGCGCAGCCCAACCATCCTCTAACTAACACTACTTATTCTCGTTTCGTTACCCTTCCTACCTCCAGAATGAATCAGATGTCCCTTCTCTGTATCTCTTTTATTACAAACACTTTCTTTCTTTCTTTCTTTCTTTTTTTTTTTTTGTAGAGACAGAGTCTCGCTTTATTGCCCTCGGTAGAGTGCCGTGGCGTCACACAGCTAGCAGCAACCTCCAACTCCTGGGCTTAGGCGATTCTCTTGCCTCAGCCTCCCGAGTAGCTGGGACTACAGGCGCCCACCAC
>CAUYRH010121549.1:0-30116 GCA_963574655.1 Perodicticus potto | reverse complement strand
TGGGTCTTTTTACAAATAAGTTTTCTCTCATGCTTACAGAATAAAAAAAAGATAATCAGCTTTTCACAGTGTTAATTTTATATATGTCTGGAGTCAGTTCCAGGTCTCTCTTAATGACCATACTTTTCTTATTTTGGTCTTCTATTAAGAAACTTTGGGGATTAGCTGAGCATAGAACTATTACCTATCATCATATATACACCCTAAGAATACTTACTGACAACCACATGTCTTTCTAAAAAAAATTGAAAGTAAATTATTTTGCATCTTTTTCTCTTACTAAAACTGCATTCCAGAAGAAAACTAATTTAAGGAAGAAATCGTTAATGGCAATTTTTTCCTAGGTGACAAAAAAGATAGACATCAGAGGTTTCACAATGAATTAAAGGGTTATAACAACTTTTAATATAACTCCAGAGTTTCCCTTATTTTAAAATTCTTTAGATAATATTTCTGAAAGGCAAATTTTTTAACACACTAGAATGACTTTATTTTAGTTTTGGAAATAGTGCATCATTGATTGTATTATTTAAAATGATGCTAGCATGCTATTTCAGTTGATTGTAACATAAGCTCATATAATAAAGCAAAAGTAAACATTAATTTTTATCTATATTAATATAAATCGTATATTTATGCATATCTAAACACATTAACAACACATACACACACTAGAATAAGCCAAAGTTTATAAGAAGTAATTTAAAAGTCTGATTTTGATGTCATACTGTAAATAAAGATTAGACTGAAATAACTTCTACTTACCTAAGTTTATCTTACTTTCAAATGATGGATTTAAAAGAAATACTAGTTGTCATTGTTAAAAAGGTAATTTAATGTAGTGTTAACAATTTGTACATATAAAGGTTTTTTATGAATATTTTATTGCAAATAATTACATGAAAGAATCAAAATAGTAAACTTAAATGTTACATATGATTATGTAAAGTGACCAATTATTTTGTATTTAAAAGCAGAAAAAAATTTTTAAACATCAAATTATTCTGTTATGCTCCAAACTTTGGCCTACCTTTAAATCATCCATACCAAAAATTTCTTATTTAAAAAACGTTTGCTAATTATTATTTTATTCATTATGGTTGACTTTTAACAGTTGCCTATTTGCATTTCTTGCCTTTAGTTATTATGCTTTTTGACTTTTTCTCTGCCTTCTCTAACTTTTCAATTATGTCTACCACGAGTTTATTCCTTAAATTCAGAATAATCAAATATATTGAATTATATTTGTATATATATCATATCACTATATATAACTATATATAATAAACATATACTCAATATACATATTGAATAGTAATTCAATCCAAGACAGGCTCATGTCACTAAAGCACAGGTGTCTTACTGGTCGATTATGATGAAAATCTCCACAGAAAAGTTATACAACTTTTCCATAACTCAGAAAAGTAAGCAGAAGCAAGGAAACCGGGAAATGGACTGAAGACTTGGGAAGTAACTTATCCAGAGGTGAGTTTCCCGGTTGTTGTGATTGTCGTTTTCTTGTTCTGTTGTTCTTACTTTTTATCCAATCAATTGTCTGAGACAAGCTCTAGCAAAGCCTCATCAGACACCAAAAACTCTGAAAGGAACTTCTGCATTCCAGCCAAGGAACTGGGGACGGAGTCCCTGGAATCTGGACAGTTGAGGTAGAATCCTAATTTATTTTTGCCCTTTTAATTTGCCCTTTGACATCTCTGGAATCATCACCAGTTTATACAAAGACAGGCTCTTTCAATTCTTAAAGGGAAATATAGAAGAAATAATTATATTTGCTTGAAACTTGAATTAAAACAAATTTAGTGCAGTGCTGTTTCATTTTTTCAAACTAAGAAAAGTATCAATACAAGTATTTACATGATTGCAGTTATTAGGAACATACACGCTAAGATACAAGGTATGACGCAGTGTGGGTGGATGGCTGCAAAGTGTATCACTAGCAGAAAATTGTGTCATTAGCTAAAACCTTGAAACCTCATAAGGGTAGTATGGCCAACCATACCTCATACCCCACAAGCTCCAAGGATAATGATTTTGCCTTCGATTTTGACTTTTTATTCACATAAGAGTTCCTTTCATTGACAAATGTGAACCTGAAAATAAGTAGGGGATACTTGGAAACATATTTCCCGTGCAACTGATTATAATTCTGTATTTAATTTGTTCAAACTTGAGAGACAGAACATACCACTACTTCACTAACAAAAACCTTCTCACCAAATATGATTTACTATCAGTTAGAATTTAACCAGGATGAGCTGCTGATTTCCTTAAAAATAATTCACTTTTTAGAATTTCTTTCCAGTGGGCATTTATTACTCCTCAAATAAAGATATTATGCAATAACATCATAAAATTGGATGGCTATGAATATGAATAAACAAAAAAAATACAAGTTTCCTGAAACCAGCTTATTTTTCAACTCTTTCACACTCAAATTCATTTAAATCAGAGTTATAATTTTAAAAGTTCAAAATTAATTTATATTCAAGACTAGAGAGCTTGGGGAACTGTTTTTGACACACATAAACATACGTGTACTGTATATATACATAGAGTGTGCATATATAAAACATATTTAGAGAAGGAGAAAGAAAAAGAAAGAAGAAAATAAAAAAACTAGAATTAAATTCTCGGGTATAATATTAATAATTCTCTAGAAATCATTTAGTTTTTATTTTCCTTTTCTTTAAATAGTATCTATGTATCTGTGTATACATGGACATATAAGTCTTTAGCCATATACTATGAAAACTAGTATTAATAATGGCTACTTTCTGTACAGCCCTCATATATATATATATAATTTTTAAAACTTAGTAATATAATTTAGCTATCTAAGTTATTAGTTATAGATCTACCAAAATTTTCAAAGATCAAAAATAGTATGCAATATTACATTGTCAACATACTCTTATAAATTATTCTTTATTGGATAAACATTGCATTGATCATTATTTCTGAAACTATTGTGAAGTATAGAAGTACGTATTGATAAATACATTTAAGCATATTTATTTATATTTTACACATTGTTGATAAATTTTTGTTGAATGAAGGCTCAATGCAAGAGTAGGGCATGTGAAATGTAAGCATATACCTACCTAATAGTAATGCAAATTGTCTCACATTTTGGAAGTGGAAAAACCAAGGATGTAGTAGAATGTAAGACTTGCCAAATACACACAAAAAGTAAATAATGAAATCCAACATTTTTATTGTACTTAATGTCAAATACTTTCAACTCCTTTATCTGTATTAACTCAATGTTTTCTTACAGGAATACTATTTAAAAAGCTTGTAGTCATTATCCTCCTTGCAGGGGACAAAACTGGGGTACAGAGATAAATAAGAGCCAGCAGTAGCAGTGGGAGCCAGCAGAGAGAACCACGGTAGTTGTGCCAGCAGCTAATAGCTATTGAGTACTTACGGTCCATCCATTGTTTTAATAAATTCACTTACTTGTCCAAAAGTATGAGGAAGATTTTTTATTATTATTTTACAGAGATATGAGTGAGGCTCTATCCTAGACAAGCTTTTATATTAGCTTTACTATGGTATGAATAAATTGCTTATATTGCATCTTTATATATTTATTCATCAGTTTGATGAACATTTATAAAACAACTATTACATATAGCCCTTTTTGCTCGAGGGTTTTAAACTCCTTTCTACTCACTCTTTTTTTTTTTTTTTTTTTTTTGGAGACAGAATCTCATTCTCTCACCCTTGGTAGAGTGCTGTGGCATCACAGCTCACAGCAACCTCAAACTCTTGGGCTTAAATGATTCTCTCGCCTCAATCTCCCAAGTAGCTGGGACTACAGGCGCTCACCACAATGCCCGGCTATTTCTTTCCTTGTTGCAGTTTGGCCGGGCCGAGTTTGAACCCGCCACCCTGGGTATGAGGGGCCTGCGCCCTATCCTCTGAGCAACAGGTGCCGCCCTCTCTTCACTCTTTATAAAGATGTCTGTAAGAAGGTTCATTAAAACTTTATCTCAATTTAATCACATATACTCAAGGTATATAGAAATTTAGAAGTCTGTATTTTTTAAATTACCCATTTCAATTTAATTCATCAATACTTTTGTTATTTATAAATAATAAATGAGAGTAGACCCTTTCCCCCGACACACACTGCCAAGGTTTAGCTGCTCCCACTGGCTCTTGGCCTTCGACTTGGGCCAGAACCACATCCTCGCCAGCTCCCTGGCCTGCCTGCTGCTGCTGCACCTGCGTGCTGCCCGGCTCCGCCTGGGCAATCTATCCTGTCCCTCGGGAATCTCTGGGTATGATCATCCTCTTCCCCATGTTCCCTTATATATGCTGGCAGTTATATTTCTAATGGTGGGTTGAGCCCATGGATATACTGAGGAACTTGAGGACACCTAAGAGGGTCATGTTCAGAACCCACTGCTGTCGGTGCCTGTAGCTCAGTGGCTAAGGCACCAGCCACATACACCGGAGCTGGTGGGTTCGAATCCTGCCTGGTCCTGCCAAACAACAATGACAACTGCAACCAAAAAACAGCCAGGCGTTGTGGCAGGCACCTGTAGTCCCAGCTACTTGGGAGGCTGAGGCAGGAGAATCCCTTAAGCCCACAAGTTTGAGGTTGCTGTGAGCTTTGATGCCACAGCACTCTACTAAGGGCGACAAAGTGAGACTCTATCTCTAAGAAAAACAAAAACAAAAACAAAACACTGCTGCTCATGCTGTGGCGCCAAGGTGGCCTGGGACCTAGAGCCCGGCTGTACCTCTCTCTGTAGGTGAGCATGGAAGAGTTGAAAATTAAGGCAACATCAATGCTAAAAAAAAAAAAAAAAAAAAGAAGAAGAAGGAAGGACGGAAGGAGAAAAAAGAAAAACAGAAAAAAAAAAGAAAAAAATTGGAACTAGGAAATGGGACTCCTTGAATAGGGAAAAGATCCTCAGTCATAGCTCTCAAAAAGTGTAACATTTCCTCTACTAGAAAACTTCAACCTCTAAACTGAAGTTCTATTGATTTATTACAGCCACCTAAGATAATTTTTGGTACTAGTTAAAGAAAGGTAAATTCTGCCTTCACCCCTGTGACATACATTTTATCCTGTAGGACAAATTCAGCTGTATCTGAATTGGAAAAACAAAAGTCAGTGAACAATTTATACTCAGTATTAGTTACCAGATATTGGTAACACTTCAAGAACTATTACACTGATTGGCCACAAGAATTCATATCAAATGATACAGTCAGGAAACGGTTTGTGATGTGCATAGTGAAAATATGTGAGGTAAAAAGCTGGGCCATGTTCATTTCATCCATTTATTTATTTATTTAAACTCGACAATTGTAGAAATGCTAAATGCTAAACACGAGCATGAGTTTATTCTTATTCTTTTGCACGTTGTTAATAAAGTGAACAAAACAAAAAGGTGTGGCTGACCTCATTTTCCATGTGAATTACCTCAATCGGAATACTGGTGTTGTAAATCATAAGATTTCATCCTAGTGATACAGGACAAGTGGTGCCCCAGAGCTGAGCTGGAGGAGCTGCAGCCTCCACCTTGGCGGTGTTGGTGTGTTGACAGCTGCAGAGGAACCAGCGGGCTGGAGGATAGGCAGGGGTGGGGCTCCCAGGGGGGCTCTCACCCCGACCTGAGGCTCCAAAAGCCAAAGGGCTGGACAAGGGAGATACTGGAGCCTTGGTGTCTCTTTCCCTTTGCACTTATGGCTAAATACGGAACCCACATTTCCTATGCCTAGGTCAATTACATGTAAGTTTCCTAGGACTCAACTCCTTCTAATATGTTCATTCACCTTGCCCCAATGGAAGTGACTGTGTCCATTCATTTCCTGGTCTGGTATAGAAGGAACCCGTGCACCTATATATACCCCTAGACAAAGAGCCCAGAGGGACGGAGAAAGGCAGGGAGAGAGACAGAGAGAGCTTTCCTCTCCCAACTTGGGTTTTTTTCTCCCTACCAGGAGCTTTAGTGTTTTTGTACTCTTTTCTGTATATAAATTCTGTCTTACCACTCATCTGTGGTCCGCGGAGTTATTCTTCAAATCTCCGAGACATAGAACCTGAGACACTGGTATTAACTAGCAACAGTGATTTCTACATTCCTCCCCAAGAGGAATATTTAAAAGTCTACAGGCTCGGCGCCTGTGGCTCAACAGGCTAAGGTGCCAGCCACTTACACCTGAGCTGGCAGGTTCAATCCAGCCTGGGCCGGCCAAACAACAATGGTGACTGCAACCAAAAAATGGCTGGGTGTTGTGGCAGGCGCCTGTAGTCCCAGCTACTTGGGAGGCAGAGGCAGGAGACTCGCTGGAGCCCAGGAATTGGAGGTTGCTGTGAACTATGATGCCACAGCACTCTATCCAGGGTGACAGCTTGAGGCTCTGTCTCAAAAAAATAAATAAATAAATAAAAGTCTACAAACCAAGAGAGGTTTGGAAAAGATCCAATTCAGATTTTTCAGTGGTACCATGATGTAGATTTCGAATACATTTCACCTCAGACTTCCAGGTGACAAGAACAACTATGTGGTGAGATACAAGTTGAACGACAAGATCTAAGTGTTAAATTTTGGGGTTGTGTTTAGTTGAACATGTTTGGAGGACTTTGTCAATATTTGGGGTGTGTCTATACAGATAACAGCCTATGACATTGTGAATCAAACCATGTGGTAAGGAGAGGAAAGCAGGGTGCTTTATGGTCACCTTGCTTGCCAGGTGGCTTCTACTCCTGTGTGAGAATTTGTTCAAAAATTCAAACTCTTGGGCCGCTATTGAATTGAAAACGCTGAAAGCAGGCCTAAAAATGTGTGTGATAAGACATTTTTCTAGTGATTCTGATCTGATGCACTCTTAAAATTTCAGGAACAGGGGTTTATACGGTAGAGTTCCAAAAGGATTATTGAACTACACATAGCAAAGCAAATGTAGGTCTTATAATTAGCAATTTAAAAAAAAGCAACACAACAAACACAACTGAATAACTATACAATTATGGCAGGGAGAAGAAATCACGGAGAATAGGTTTAGGCAATCGTTAGAGTCTTAAAGATCATGGGTTGTTTGACCATTGTACTTGCAGCCCACACATATGATGAAGGACCTAGGGATTTTTTCATTGGAATAAGGCGTTAAAGAGAATGTGCTAAATTTAGTCAAAATGCAACCTTCCTGATGATTTTCATTCAGTATGGAAATATTTTGAAAATGTTAACCATCCTGCTGACCATGTAATAAGTATACAAGAATGAAAATTGTGCTGTTGAGAAAAACCAATCCCTGATGTATATCCTAAGTAATGTCAGTATTATTGGTCACATCTGAATTGAGCTGGAAAAGGATCATGATCAGGTGACTATCCCTAACAAGCCCCCTCTTCCCTGTACAACATCCAAAGACACTAAAGTACACACTTATTTAAGATGATTCTTTAGGACACTGCTCTGCTGTCTTCTTAATTTGCTGAGGCTCCAAAAGAAAGTTATTTTCTGTGCCCCCAAACTGAGTGTCTGGCTGAGTGCGGTTGCTCACACTTGTGATCCTGGCACTCTGGGAGGCCAAGGCCGGTGGATTTTTTGAGCTCAGGGGTTCAAGACCAGCCTGAGCGAAGGTGAGAACCCATCTCTACTAAGACCACAAAAACCAAAAACTGCTGGACTCCGTGTGTGCCTGTGGTCCCAGCTGTGGGGAGGCTGAGGCAGGAGGATTGCTGAAGCCCAGGAGTTGAAGATTGCCATGAGCTGTGATGCCACAGCACTCTACCGAGGGTAATGGAGTGGGACTCTTTCTGGAAAACAGACATACAAAACCTGCTTTCTGGAATGATTGGCTGTCCTGAGCGAATGTCCAAGTGAGCTTAGATTCGCGTTACAACTTCGTGAAAACGCCTGGATGTGTTGGGGCTTATAAAAGAATGTTTGAAAATACGGCATTTTGTTGGGCTAAACTGGGTGGCTGGGACTGTAGGCTCCCACCTTCAGGCCCAGCTAGTTTCACTAGTTTTAGTGGAGACAGGGGTCTCGCCCTTGCTCAAGCCATCCACCCACATCAGCCTTCCAGAGTCCTAGGATGACAGGCCTGAGCCACTGTGCCTGAACACAGCTGAAAGGAAAGGATTTTATAGCAATGTTTGGGATGGGGGAGGATGACTCCTCACCTGGGAGTTGTCTTTCTTCCTGGGAGTATACCGACAGAGCTTACAAACAGCGGCTGTGCATTGCAACATGCAGTTAAATCAGTAGGATGTCATGATTCAGAGAAAAAAAATCAGCGTCCTTTTCAACATCATCGGTAGGTTACATTGGTCCTTCAACAGGCTGAGCGCTCACAGTAAGGTTGGAGGGATTCACAGAAATGTTTTTCATTCGGGATGGGATGGACCCCACCCAAAGGGTTCATTTGAGTTCTGCCAAGTGTGACAGTGTAGCTTGTCACTGGTGATCTGTAGATGCAGATGGGACCGAGAAAAGCCAGGACATTCCCATCACCCCTGACTGGGGTAATGGTCCTTTTGACACTTTGTCTCAATAAAACCACGTTAATCATCTTGCACAGCAGAAAAAATATATACTGTCTCTCCTTAACAGGCACAGAAGGAAACTCTCTTTTAAGAATTAATGTTTAGCATAAAATAATTTGTAGAGAACAACAATAACAGCAAAACTCCTTTCCTGCCAGGATGGATGCCAGGATAGTATCATACATATGCAGATGTAGTTTACTACATTATATGAAAAGTCCCAACTGTTTCTTAACATCAATACTGTGGATTCTTTATCTCTTTGAAATATATAAGGCGATGAAGGACTAGATAATTTTCTCTTTTCTATTTGTTTCAATCAGTCTTAAAGAAACTCTGGTGATATATAAGTAGTGTATTTTAATTATATTTCAATCCACTAATTTATTCTATTCAGCATTTTTGTTGTGGTGGTTGTTAGTAATATAAGTAGACAGTTTATTGGGTTAAGTTTGCAGACTACAACCCAGGAGCACGGATTAAAGTTGCCCTGAATATAAACTCTTCGTTTCTTCTATTCTTAAAAAAGAGGAATAATCTGTTTATCTATTTTATGAATCTATTAGAATATTAGAATATTTTTGTTGGTACTTAATTTAAATAATGTATTTCTAGTAACATGGATTTTTTTGCCCTCAAGAAATTCTTCACATATGATTAGGTTTTATTAAAAGCAAATGCTAAATATATGGTCAGGAAATAAATTTGAGTGAAAACATGAGCCAGCAATGACATAAATATGATAAAATAATGGTAAATTACAGTGAAAAGTATAGTTTAGGTAAACATAGAAAGTACTTTTTTATACATGATTGTGTAATGAAGCCATAAACTCACTCAATTATTTTGGCTGAAAGGAAGCACGATATTTAAAATACCTATTTCTTATTTCATTTTAATTTAATTCAAAAAACTATTTTTAGATATCGCTATTTACCAACCACTGTGACTGTTACTGGGTACATAAACATGTAATCAATGTGAGCTTCTTCAGTATAGAAAAACAGACAATGATGTGAGACAATTATAAGATAATTTTAATCTTCTGGTATAAGTTTTTAGAAAGTAATGGGAAAAGAAGAGATAATCCATCCAACATGTTGCACTGGTTTTAATACCTACCATGGATGGTTGTTTGACATATGACCTACATTGAGGGGAACTGCCTATATTTCTTTTCTTCTTTAATCCTCATTGTAAATTCTCACATGACTATATTAAGCTCACAGTTTTGTAATATCCTTATTAGTAATAAGGGATAAACAGGTTAGAACAATTTTCTGACTTTTCTGCAGTTCCGCTGTTAGTGAATGATAAAGCAAGGATTATAAATCATAGTATATAACCACATTGTTTATAGAGATGACATCTGACCCATATCTGTAGTATGAATTATAATTACTCAGCTTTGGAACGTGGTAGTTGCCAGTTGTGTTGACTGTGCTAATGGAGATGAAGGTAAGGATGGGGATTTTACGGGATAAAGATGGTACCTGTGTGTAGCAAAATTTGCACAAAATAGAATGACACAGGAAATCATTTCAGAAACTATATAGAGTATAAAGACAAATTATCATAGCTTACACAAGAAAGTAACAACTTGAAATAAACATTTTTATTAATTTTTTTTAAAAAGGAAAAGTATTCTTTATTATCTTAATGAATATATTGTAATAAAATTGAGGTAAGAACATGAATTGATAAGAAGTAAGCAAGATAAGTAATCATATAGTAATTAAATCAAAGAAGGGTCCCGTACAAATACATTTCAAGGAACTTCCTGTTTTCCTAAAGGATATAGGGAACAACGGAAAGGCTTGAAGAAAGGAAGTGAACAGTCACATTTGAGTTAGTTAGAGCTCATTCTCATCCCCACAGCAGAGAATAAATATTTTATGAAATTTATTAAAATGTCATCTATACACATTACATTATATTTGAATGTACACAATTGTATAATCAAATCCATCACTACAAATATTCCCTCAGCCCCATTACAATCAAACGTACCTATCTTCAGCCCCAGACGAACAACTATTTATAATGGACAAAAATTGCTAACAACTCGATTGTTCACTGATGGGAGATTGGATAATCCAATTATGATGTACTTATGCAATGAATTTTTTTCTTTTTTTGACACAGAGTCTCACTTGGTAGAGTGCCGTGGCATCGCAGCTCACAGCAACCTCCAACTCTTGGTCTTAAGCGATTCTCTTGCCTCAGCCTCCTAAGTAGTTGGGACTACAGGCACTTGCCACCAGGCCTGGCTATTTTTTTGTTATAGTTGTTGTTTGCAAGGGCCAGACTGGGTTCAAACCTGCCAGCCCTGGTGTATGTCGTTGGCACCCCTGCCGATGAGCTATAGGCGCCAAGCCTATGCAATGAAATTTTTTAAGCAAATAAAAAAAAATATATCCTGGGTGGCACCTGTGGCTCAAAGGAGTAGGGTGCCAGCCCCATATACCAGAGGTGGGAGTTTCAAACCTGGCCGTAGTCAAACACTACAACAACAACAAAAAAATCAATCCTGATGCATGCAGAAACATAACAAACTCACAAACATTGTGTTGCATGGAAGAAGCTGGGCACAAGAAAACAAACCTACATGAAATTCTCAAATAGCAGAATCAACAATAGAGAATAGATTTCTAACAAAACAAGATTATTTAAGGTAAGGAGGATGTTTAGATGACTAACTAAGGAAATCCTTAAATACATAAGTAATAATAGTTTTTGATAAATAGATTAATTTGAAAAACATTTGGGATAGTAAATTTCCTTGATTTGAATATTACAACTGTAACTTCAAAATATTGTTTTAGAATTGAGAGACTTGAGAGTTGGATTTGAATTCTGGTTCTATCAGATGTTAGCTATAAACTGTTGAGAAAATAAATGTATCTTACTGAGATTCCAAATCTTATGACTAAAATCTGATAATTCTTCTTGTCGCCTTCTACTGATTACTAAATGGCAGGACACATATCATAGTGCCTAAGAAGGTGCCTAGTTTGTAGTGGGCAATTATGCACTAATTTTAAATTCAAAGTAGGTGGATATTATTTTAATAATTTTACCGCATGAAAAAAATGAAAACAATTTGCTACTTTGGTGAGGTTGCTAGGGGCCAGGGGACTGACCTCAAAAAGCCAAGATAAATACATCCTCATAATCTGAAACACCTACAGTGAACTATATGATGCCAGGAGGTGGAGCTACTTAACCATCTTAGAGAGATAAGAGGGATAAGGTGTTTCTGCTAAGAAGATCATAATGGCTAGGTGGGTAGGGTGCCAGCCCCATATACTGAGGGTGGCAAGTCCAAACCCAGTCCCAGCCAAACTACAACAAAAAAATAGTCAGGCATTGTGGCGGGCACCTGTAGTTCCAGCTACTCGGGAGGCTGAGGCAAGAGAATCGCCTAAACCCAGGAGTTGGAGGTTGCTGTGAGCTGTGTGATCTCTCAGCACTCTACCAAGGGCGAAAAAGTGAGACTCTGTCTCTACAAAAAAAAAAATATATATTAAATATTAAAAGCTAAAGGCAAAGTATGTTAAAGACCCAAGGAAAATATGACAACTAAAATTTGAGAGAGTAAAATTATAGAGATATTCTTCAAAACATAAAAACTTAATCACGTGAGCCTTTACAGCCAGTTAGGAAATAAGTCTCTCTCTTTCTCACACACACACGTTTCATATCTTATTCTACTTTCTTAGTTCTCTTATACTTGATCCACTGATGCTAAATAGATATGCTTACTATTTCAAAGTATTTCTTTAAAAACAAACATAATTTGTAATATATTAGCCAGACTAAGCCCAAAGCATCTTTATTGCCTTCCTCAGATAGTAGTATACGTGCTAGGATACATTACCTGAGAACTCAAAAACATTCAAGTTTAGTTAATTGTTACTAAGGAGATACCCCCACAGGAAAAGTAGTTCGAATGTTCTCTTATATTATTAGTTCCATCTACATTGCTGTGTTCTGAATGAAACTAATCAAGTAGAATCAAATACTTATAAATCTTTGTCTTCTTTATAAATTTTACTTGTTTTCCTACATGGAATGGAACAAAACTACGAAATTAGAGCTATTTAACTTTAATATATGTTAAAGTTTTATAGAACCTCATTGTACTGTTTTTATATAACTTTATACTTCCCAGAAATGCAGTGTACCCATAAACATCTAATAAACATTCAGCGAAACTTGAGAATCAAGTATTTATTTCCCATTGCTCATTATTGCTTTTATCCAAAAATAATGAAATGAAAAAAGTGGGATTTATAAAATCAGAATGTATAAGACACTGTCAATTCATGTGAAAAGTCATAATAGATGTGAAATGCCAAAAGTTGGCTATTTTACTGCACTGATTCTATTCAAAAAGAATAGGGTTATAAAGGTTTAGAAATGACGTTTGTGTTTTGTAAAGAATTATATTCTAAATCTACTTTCAAATTAAAAATAATTTTCTCAGATCAGTTCTGTATCATGGAACAAAAGAAATCTTCTGTAATTCTGGCTTGTCTAACAGAATAGGCACTAGCCATATGTGGCTTTTCAGCTTTTGAAATTTGATTAACATGACTGAGGAACCGGCTTTTACATTTTAATGAATTTAAATTCAAATTTAGGTAGTCCTGTGAGGCTAGTGGCCACTATACTGAACAGGACAGTCTCAGGTTGATACTAAGAGTTATTTCTACATCGGACATATCCTAATAGAAATGATAAGCTGTGATGAGGGCCAATGAAACAGGATATTTTAAAATTTGAAGCAAAATCAATAATCTATCCCATTTCTGATTGTAAGGACCTGAAAGAAAGTTCTCCCATTTTTAACAATGATTTCTTTGTAGAGGTAAGTTCTCTTTGGTCACCATAGCTTATTCATATGATTTAATTAAATTTTCTTTCTAAGAATGGGATTTAGCATCAAAGTACTTGCATTAACATAGTCCAGCTATCTTGGCTGAGAACTGAACTCTGCTCTTACTGCCATTTTAACTTACCTTGACTTTTTCCCTAGACATTCCTATGCAGAAAGTTAGGCCTACAAAACCAATAAATGAATTTTGTGTTTGATTCCAGACAATTCTAAGCCAATGTATGATAAAATATATAGCTCACTTAGGCAAAAATCTCACCTATCAGGAAAAATGTTACTCACCTTGGCAAGCATTTTCATTACGAGACAACAGTTTACGTATCGAGACCTTTTCCTGTCAGTTCCTATTATCTTAAACTTTTATGTCAATAATGTTTCCAGCTCTGTTTCCCACATTAAGGGACTTGTTTCCAAACCTTGAAACTCCTGTAAGTATTTTCCCCTGTCCTCATGCTTCTAGGTTCACTAAGATTCTGTCAAAGGGGGTGTTTTCCACGCCAGCATTGAAATGGAATTCAGTTTTAATGATCAGTAATTTTTCAGGTGGTTTTCTTGGGGAGGGAATCGACATGGCATAGGTATCTTGGTAGTAATGCCTTCTTGATAATAGTTAAAATTCATATTTTTTTCTTTCTGGAAATGAACAGAAATAAATCGATATAGTCCCATACTCAAAATTACCCTCCTTTTGTTTTTCTCTCCTCTATAAAATGAGAATATGACTAGTGCCAGTGTTACTTGGAATTTATTATAAGGAATGAATTAATTTATTTATAAGATTCACTTAATTTCTCCCCATACAAGCCCTCAAGAGAAAATGATTATTTTTGTTTATTTCAAAAATATAGTATCTCATAAAACCGTAATTTTTCCCCTCACAGTAAAAATATCAAAAAATGTTCAAATGAAATGCAATTTATCTTTAGGGACAGCATTGATTTAATTTTTGCTTAGGTTCTATGTTGTTATTACTATTATTAGAGTCAGGATCTTGCCTTGTTGCCTTGCCAAGAGTTCAGTGGTATCATTGTAGCGCTAGAGTGGTGGGGTGGCTTGAGGCAGTCACCAAAAACTTGAAAAAAAATTAAGGTTTTAGTAAGTAAAAAGAAAGTATTTATTAATGACACACATAGTAAGTCAAGTCTGTTCCTGGTGACTTCAGGAACCAGGGAAAGTGTAGCCACTCAGTTTTATACACACCTTTGAGAAGAATCAGCTGCTACTTGATATAGTAACCAAGCTGTACACGATGAGGATTTAAAAAAAAACAAAACTGAGTAGATTGACCATTTAAGCCAAGTTAAGGTCCAATTATTTGTTTTTATTGCTTGTTTTTATTGCTATTTGGGGATATTATTTACAATAATGGCCTACACTTACTTCTGAAACCTAATAATTATGACTTGAAGTTAAAACCTTGTGGTTGCAAAGCATAAGGGATAAAATAGGAGGAAAGATACTAATGGTCAAAGTATATGTGTTTTTTTGCAAAGGGTAGAAGATTCAGCTCACTAGATATTAAGCAATGTAGGGATCTGGGTTGTTTATGATGCCATTGCCTCATCCATGTGAAGATGCAATTAACTCTTTGAAAAACCTTTATTATCCATTTTCAAAATTTATCTTAGTTTTTTGGCCATTATAGCCACATCTAACTGGGATAGAGACCCTATATGCATATACTCATATCCATAATATAATGAGCAATTAATAGATAATAACCACAGCACATTCAGAGTGATTACTCGAAGTAAAGCACAGGGTAGTGGGCTTTATACCACCCACTATTCTTTATGAGCATAGTTTGTTTAAAGATTTATTCTATTATTAGTCATTAAGTTTGAAATTCTACTTTTTCTAAGCTGTGCTATATCTCTCTAATAATTTCTCAATAACCTCAATCAAATAAAATGGAATTATGAATTGATCTACCAAAGAAAATGCTGACCAAATTCAGAGAAAGCAAATTCAATTCATCTACATTAACTGAAAGCAAAAGCACCTTGTCCATTAAGAGTGAAGGCACCCTGGAGGAACAAAGGGCCGTAAATATTGAAGGTTAGGGACAAGAGATAAGATACAGTGGCAGAAAGTGACAATCCTCAAGTATTCATACCTTTCATTTCCATCCCTGCAACTGCTAGATTACATTTTCAACCCATTTTGTAATTAGCAAGACCCGTGTGAATGAATTAACAATGAAATAAGAATAGAAAAAATGAGGATAATCAGTTTTCTCAAATATCCCTATGGGACCTTGTCTATTAACTTTTCACATGTGCTCTGGCTGTGTAATGTCAGGTCAAATTTGAGGTCATTGTTAAAAATGGAAGAAGGCTAGGAATTTGAATGACTGCCTTGAGCAAATACTAATACCTTAACACTACTCTAAATTAAATTGTTGTTAGACTGGAAAACAAAACATTTTCCTGTTAAGCCAGTAAAATTTTGGAATGCTTTATACAACAATAGAGTTCATTTAATATGTACATAGTTTCTTGGGAATAAGAAAACCCTATTCAGCTTTGAGTTGCAGCTATGTGCCCCTGTCTCGATAAACAGTCCACTCCAGATAACCAGAAAATCATGCCTATGTGATTTTAGACATTGGCTCAGCACATAGTAATATCCCCCAGGACATTCCCGGGAGGTGGGGTAATTATAATAATACAGAATTGTGTATGATACTTCAATAACATAATGACTGCATTAATTATTAGAAATATCAGCTATTATGGTATTTTACTATCACAGAAAAATCTTTTACTGGACAATACCCATTCAACTTCATATGAAGGTCATCAGTAAAATGTCAAAATGAAGAAGAGAAAATTGTGGACTGAATATGCTAAAGACTGGAACTTATTATCTATACTGTAAAAGGAGAATACATTTCAATTAACGTTTTCAATTATGGGAATTCAAAATTCAACTTAATTGACACCTATATCAAAACCTTCATGCCTATAAATTAGCTCCCTGGGACACATAATTTCAGAAATGTTTAACAGAGACATCTATAATTCATGTGTTGGCAGTCTCACAAGTATGCCAGGGAGTGCATTTAGGTGTCATTGGGCTATTTCAGCATTATTGAAGATGAACAAATTACTCAGTCGCAGACCCTATGGAGTTTCAATAGAGTCTATTTTAAGTTTTTATGCACTTTGAGAAGATTAAGGAACAATATATGACATGAAAGAGTTATACAGATAATGATAACAGATTTTATAATGCAAGAGATACCATCACTTATTCAACTATTCAACTATTTTTGTCTGTCAATGCAAGTTCCTTATCACCATAGAAACTCATAATAGCATTATGAATTCACTTTATCTTTAGTGATTGCCTTTCTAATAACAGGTGTTAATAGCAGAGTCTAAATTTACTTGATATTGTTAGTGCAACAATATATTCAATTTTTCAGGAATATATAGATTCTGGTTTATATGTACACATAAAAGTAAATAATGCAAGTTAAATGTCTTCTCTGATGGGAAAACAAGTAGCTCAAAAAATAAATAAATCTAAGAGTTACAGATTTATATTTATGTTTTTACCAATTAACTTATTTAAGCACTTTTATAATTGTATTGCTGGGATATATTGATCATTGCCTATAAAATGATTCCTACCTTGCTAATAAGAACATGACATCAAGATAATTTTAATGGTTAATTGTAACACAGATGATTGTGTAAAGGCATTGCATTTATTAATTAATATTTGGGATTGACAAAGTATTTTTAACAGATTATGAATTTTTAATTAAAATATTAGTCGCAAAAAAAGGTTGAAACATTTAAAGATAAACTATAGAATGACAAAATAATAATTTTATGCAATTTCAAATAATTGAAATGTAATCAGTAAAGTCCCTCAAAACCCCAAATACTTTATTTTCCCTTACCATGAATATTCCATGAAATAGTGTAACAACTGGCAGATTTTGGTATTCATATACACATTTATTTTTTCTTTAAATCATTTCATATAACTTTTAGGAAATAGTCCCGACTTGCTTGAGGTGTATCAAATCTATATATATTTTCTTTTTACAGTTTTTGACCAGGCTGGGGTTGAACTTGCCACTGCCAGCATATGGGGCCGGCACCTTACTCCTTTGAGCCACAGGCACCAACCTCAAATCTATATTTTTATAGAATGTTAACCTCAAAAAACAATTAGAAAACTAACACATGTTGTCTGTGCAGATATTTTAATATATTAAACAACAATCAAACCTACATGGGTGCCTTTATGTAAAGTCCACTTGGCTGGGCTGAATTACATCTCCCAGAAGTCCCTTTGCTGATTATTTCCTATTAGGAAGGGTCATGAGAGAGAGTCTCATGTGATATGCGAAAGGCAGAAATGAAACAATAGTCACATCATTGTCACATATATTGTGACTTATCTACTTGCTCACCTGATTAGCACAACACCATGGCTGGCCCGGCGAATACTTCATCTTCCAGGGAATCCTTCTTCAGCTTCTCTTGCTCTTGTGCTGGCTATGTTTACTTTTATGACAAAAGACCCCAGCTTATCTAAGGGACCCTTAAAAATCAAGGCCATTAACAATCAGAACTGACATCAATGTCAGCTGTCTCTCAGAGCTTCAGCTTGTGTTTTTAGGTTCAGACATGGTCTTGCTCTCATCTACCACAGCCAAGGTGAGATTAAGGCAAATGAGGCACCCATGGCAAAAAATGGAAGGAGGTTTTCACTTTTAAAGACAATACAAATGCAGGTGTATTATTTCTTTTAAAATTTGGTTTCAAAGAAAACTAAAAAATATGAAAATACATCAGAGTATAATACTATAGCAATAAATTTGGTAAATTAATAGACCATGATATAATAAAGTATTTTCTAATTATTTCAGATTTGAAATATTTGGAGTGCCATTCAAACCTGTTCTTTTTTTTCATTCAAACATATTTATGAGAGTAAGTGATCACAAGGACAAGCGTGGTGACTCACACCTGTAATCCCAGCACTTGGGAGGCCAAAGCCAGTGGATTGCCCTGAGCTCACATGTTCAAGACCAGCCTGAGCAAGATCAAGACCCTGTCTCTAAAAAAATAGCCAGGCGTTGTGGCAGGCACCAGTAGTCCCAGCTACTTGGGAGGCTGAGGCGAGAGAATCACTTAAGCCCAACAGTTTGAGGTTGCTGTGAGCTGTGCCACCACAGCACTCTACCAAGGGTGACAAAGTGAGACTCTGTCTCAAGAAAAAAAAAAACAGAGAGAGAGACTAAGTGATCACTATATTATGCCTAAGAAATCAAACATAATTTTTTTTTGAGACAGAGTCTCACTATGTTGCCCTCTCACAGCAACCTCAAACTCTTGGGCTTAAATGATTCTCTTGTCTCAACCTCCCAAGTAGCCGTAATTATTTTTTTTAAGTCAAATAAGTTAGGCCATTCTTTAAAATAGGTAAAAGAGTGGAATTCGAATCTTCCCAACCCAATTCTTGAGAAGATGGATACTCCAGTTACCTTGATTTGAGTATTACATGCTGCACACTTGTATCAAAACATTGCTCATGCCCTATACATATACTTAACTATATTCCCTACATAAGCCTAACCCTAACCCTGCAATAATTTTGAAACGCAAACACAGAAAGAGAAAGTCTTGTGAAGAGACTAACTTCTTCAGCAGACGGTAGTAGCCTAACTTCCCCTGACTCTTTGCTGTCATTAGCAAATCTACTTCCTGTCATGAAGATAGGAGAAAGTTTGCATTCCTTTTGGTCAAACCGATTAGCATACATGAGTGGTCTACAATTTCCCCCACCCCAGCTATTAAAAACTTCAGTTTTGTATTTATTTTACATCTCAGTGGAGTTGAGTTCAACCCCTCTCCTCTTTGTGATAACATTGCAAACAGGCTTTCTGGACAGTTTGATTTTGTCCAGTGCTATTCTTACTTTGTCAACACCTAAAAGTATTTTTCAAGTAATCTCTGAAATCTCTAATTTATCCCTTGCCTTCATTGTTTCTAAGACTAAATTTAGACCAATGTTTAATCAGTGTTTACAGTGAGGTTTGTCAAAACTCCATGAAAACGTTTTGTCCTATCTGCTGAGCTGTTAAACGTCCATTCTCAGAACTGTGATATCCATGTAACTTCAGATCCCTCTGGGACTTCCTCCTGTCCCCTAATCGTTCTCTCTCTGTCCAAGTTTTGACTATTAAAGGCCATCTAAAATGGTCTACTCAATTTCATGAATTCTGAAGAGAGGGGTTATAAGCACCCAGGAAAATTTACAATTCCCTTGATCTTTTTCTCCCTTTATTTTCATGAATTGCCATAATTTGTGTGTGGTGGGGGGCTTAAAAAGGCTTTGATGATTTCCTAAATAGTAACTTGCTGGCATTGTTTGTAAAGGTACTTTCCCCCAATAAATTTGGTGGTTTTTATGAACTTTATTTAACGTTACTTAATCTAAGATAATATGCTCTGCTAATCATCTCAATTTTGTCTCTTATATAGAGAGAGTATAAGTACTCTCTATATATCACATAAATGTCATATATTTATCTTATATATTAACAATATCTATCATATACACGAGTATATATACATATGAGTATAGTATACATATATATATATTTTTAGAGATGGAGTCTTACTTTCAACCTCGGTAGAGTGCTGTGGCGTCACAGCTCACAGTAACCTCCAACTCCTGGACTTAGGTGATTCTCTTGCCTCAGCCTCCCAAGTACCTGGGACTACAGGTGCCTGCCACCTCACCTGGCTATTTTTTTGTTGTTTCAGTTTGGCCAGGGCTGGGTTTGAACCCACCACCCTTGCTATATGAGGCTGGCACCCTACCCACTGAGCCATAGGCTTCGCCCCATATACATGTATATTGAGAGAGACAGCACTATAAATTGAGCCTCTTTTTTTGGTCCCATCATTAGACACAGAATTTATGTGTTAATTAATTACATAAATCAATTTTCATCTTGTCCTTAACCATTTTCCTGGATAACTATCAATTTCAGTTTCCCTATGTCTTTCCATTTTTTTCCCTTAACATTTATTAGAAAATTTATAATATTTATTAAACCCCAACTGATCTTCAATTTAGTCTACTTTTGTAATCTACTAACCAGTCCGCTTTCAATACTTTTACCTTTAACCTATTTTTCATGATTCTAGTAATGATTTATTTTGCATGATGTGTCAATGAAACAGTTTGAAATTCTTAGTATGCTTCCATGGGCCTTTGCTATTAGGTGCCGATCAATCTAACTACACAGCATCATTTTACATATTTTCTTTCACTTTGCCTCTATGTTCTAGTCACATTATTTATCTTTTGCTAATATAGCATTTCTCTAAATCTAGTGAATAATTTCAGTAGGGCCAAAATACTTCCATCTTTAATGTCCTGTTTGATTTTATACTTCTGCATCTTGGATTATACTGTTTCATCTGGGCAGCATAGCTATATATAGATATGTGTGTGTGTGTGTTTCCTATCGAACAAAATCTATAAATCTATGAGTTGTGAAAATATTCATATCATCTTGGCAGATTGACCTTTTGAGTTCTGAAGTTTGAGGTAATTTATTTATCATTTTAAATATATACCTAAGAGTAGAAGCTTTAAGAGGTGTTAAACACAATTCCCATCACTGAGACCAGAACACTTTGTTGTCTTAACTAGAGATGGCCTTTTCATTATAGTCAACTTCTTCACATATAATTTTTTTTAATAAATTTACCTTCACAATCTTTATAACAACTATAGACCATTTTTGACATGCTAAATCCCTCTGTTTGCCCCAAATTTTCTTTTTTAAACCTTGAGTTATTTTAGGATGAAAATGTTCATATAAGTTTCTTTCCTACACAAAATTATTTTCTTTCCTTTTAACCTCCCTTACCAAACATATATCATCATATTCATAACTTTCTTCACATCTTTCTCCTATATATTCCTTCTTGCTTTAATTTCTTTCTACCTATTTATTTTGGAATGAAATTACATCTCAGAAAGTCTTTCTAGCAGCCTGAGAAAGGAAGCTTGTGATGGTAAGTGATTTAAGCCTCTACCTTCACCTTAAAACTTCATCCAAATAGTGGGGTAGGGAAGGTGAAGCACCAAAAGTAATAAACAAAGACTTGAACACAGAGGGGCTTTATGTTTTACCTTCCACTCTGACAATGGAGATAGGAGAGGGAAAAAGAGTCCCAAAAATGCAAGGGAGAGCAGAGGAATTGGCACTGATGTTTTTAAAATCAGTTTGTACACCAGTAACAGAGAGAGAACCACGACTCAGTGTGACCAAGAAGCTGGCCTCTATCCATCACACTGTCCAAACACCAGGAAAACCAACAAAAATTGCTTTACAACGGTATAAAAGGGGAGGACTCTCCATTCTGGAAATTCTCCACTCCTTTTTTCAGAAAATGATGAATATTTTATACCCCACTTAACAGAATTAGGAAATTGTCATAAAGGGAAGAAAACTTACCAGTTCCGCTTGAGCAGACCCATCCCTTCCCCGGAATGTATGATCTTTAAGGAACTTTGGCCATCTGCTTGCTTGCAGTTACTTGTTCTGCTCATTTGCAACATCAACTTGATGCCACGTAACCATTCTCTGGGATCTGGAATCACAAGCCAGGGAACATGGACCTGACATTTGGACCCCATAGCTGATATTTTAGTGGCAAAACCTGGGAGAAAACTTAAAATGTTCAGCCAAGTGAGGTGATGGCATGCCAGACAGCCTGTCTTCACTCAGCCTGCCGCATTTTACTGCTGACTCCTATGTCTCTCTCGCCCCCTGCTCCCCAGACGAGGTGTCTCCCCCCACTCCTTCTTTTTCCTCTTTTTCTTCTTCTCCATTTCCACAATGCACTTCATCTCCCAGGGGACCCCGATAGTCGAAAAGCTAAAAAGGGGCCTCAGACTCCACCAGCAGAATTTTGAACCTGTCCTTGAAGGTCTTGATAACTGGCATGGTGATAAAGACAGCGAGAGAGATAGCGGGTCCGGCAGTTGCCCCCCAAAAGCACAAAGAAGCTTTTCAAATGGTTTCTACGACTATGGGAGAACTTTCCAAGGACAGAGTTACTCCAGGCTTAGGCAATAAGACACGAGGACTAAGACTGCAGTGGGGCCCTGGGGTAAGAAATGCCCTGGGAATCAGGACCATTCCCCACTACCAGAGAGAGGGCCTGGAAGTGAGAGTCCCTCCCCAGACACAGGGGTAACATCCACCTTTCAGACCCAGGTAGCCCCTTGAGTCAGCATCTTCCACATCCACTGACCCTCTGGGACTACGTTAGTCTGAATAAACATTTTTTGAATACAAAATAAACATTTCTCTTATAATCATTAAATAAGACTGTATTCAAATTATTTCACAAAACCAAATATGCACTTCTGGAATGTAACCCTTTCTGGCAAATAACAGTCTGTTTGATCCTATAAGGAATACAATTTTGACCAGCCCCAGTGGCTCACATCTGTAATCCTTGCACTCTGGAAGGCTACCAGGCTAGATTGCTTGAGGATATGTTTGAGAGCAGTCTGAGTAAGAGGGAGACGGCGGTCGCTACTAAAAATGGGGAAATGAGCCAGGCAATGTGGTGAGCACATGTAGTCCCAGTTAATTCGGATTCTGAGGCAGGAAATTTGCTTGAACCCCGGAGTTTGAGGTTACTGTGAATTTAGCTGATGCAATGGGATTCCGGCCTGAGCAACAGAGTGAGACTGTCTAAATAAATAAACAAATAAATAAACACTGTAGTTTTATCATATTTTTCTAGGAACTTTATATTTAATAGCAAGATGGAAAGTGGTCTTATGTTCTGATCCCTTATATAATATTAATATTTCTATGAATTTTTCTTTTGTATTAAATAACAAATTATTTGTAAAGTGATTTCAGGAAAGACAAATTTGGTTCATGTGGTTATAGAGCTTCTTTTCAAGAAGTTTATATTACTGTAAGTAAATATATTTTTCATTTTTCAATATCTCTGAAATTGTCCAATAATCAAAGACCTTTAAATACCTATCAACACCACATGTGTCAAGTTATCTATTATTCTTGTTGGTGTGACGGGTGAACTGTAACCTCTTGACAGTTCAGTCAACAAACTATTCAAGAAACAGTGAAAGCCGGCAAAGGAGTCTCCGTTGTTGGGTGAAAACATTCATTAGCAGAAAACATCATTAAAAACAAACATCAAAACATACAAAATGGATGTCACAACCTGACAAAATATTGAAGATCTGAGAGGAATCTATTAAGGAAAACAATCACTCCTCTTTTTTAAAAAATGCTGTATTCTCAGAACTCTTTATTTAAAAGAGGTGATCCTGCCTGGGAAGCTTATATATCTTTAGCTTTGATTTAAAAAGCAATCCATCTGTGATACCTCAGAAAAGCATTGACAGAATCAGTATCACAAATCTTTCTCCTATTTTTTTCTAGTAATTGTACAGTTTCAAATTTTACCTTTGAAGCCTTGTGAATGGAATCTATGTATGGTGTAGGATTAGGGTACAGTTGCGCTTACTGCTTTGAGGGGAAGCAGTTTGCGCAATGCCATTTGTTGAGGAGACTATTTTTCTGTATTGTGCATTCTCAACATCCTGTTGAAGTGAAATCCATATACGGATGGATTTATTTCTGAGCTCTTTATTCGTCTTAGTGATCAAGTTCATATAACAAACACACTACAAAAGGTCAAGGTACTGGCAGATTAAGGGTAAAGGGGTCTTGCTTCCTGACAGCCATCTTTGTGCTATATGCTAACCTGACCAAAGGTATAGAAAGAACAATCTGGGCTCTCTTTTTCTTATTTTGTTTTATTTATTTATTTATTTATTTATTTATTTATTTTTGCAGTTTTTGGCCCGGGCTGGGTTTGAACCTGCCACTTCCAGCATATGGGGCCGGTGCCCTACTTCTTGAGCCACAGGCGCCACCCAGGGCTCTCTTTTATAAGGGCACTATTTCCTCTTAAGAGAGTTCCACCCTCATGATCAAATCACCTTCAAAAAGCCCATCTCCAAGCAACAGCACATTGAAGACTAGGATTTCAAATGTGAATTTTAAGTGGACGCCAACTTGCAGTCTACAGTGATTGCTCTGTGTGTCTGTGTGTGTCCCATTATCATACTGTTTTAATTACTGCAGATTTTCAATGTATTTTGAAATTAGGAAATGTGACAATTCTAGCCTTGTTTTTCTTTCTTTCTTTCTTTCTTATTTTTTTTTTTTTTAGGTAATTCTTTCAAAATTTACTTAAAAGCAAAACAAAAACACAGTTAAAATTTTACTGTAAGTTAAATAAAAATAGGGAGGCTTACCTAACTGGGAAGAAAAATGAGAAATTGGAAAACTAGAAGTAAATGATCAGAAAAGCAGAGGAGGAATTATAAGATAGGAATAAGGATCTGCTAAGTTAAGAATAAATCATGCTAAGTATTTAGTGCTTATGTGAAGAAAAATGTAAATCTCTTATTGATAGTTTTGTATGTGATTAAAGAAGAAAATCTGTAAGTGGGATCACAGCATCATGCCTACTACCTAAAGAAAAATAGAAGAAATAAGTCTATTTGGCAGGAAACATATTCAAATTTTATAGTTTCCATAAAATAATTTCCAACATAAGTAAAGAAAAAGTATTATTTATCCAATGATCTCTAACAAAATGAGAGGACAAATTTTACTATATTTTGTTCATAGATTAGTTAACCAAAGGATAAGAAAGTACTAAAATATTTTATCAGATGCCCAGAGTACACCTGAAAATGGCATTTTTGTAAATTTTTTTATTGTTTGTTTTAAGGTAGAGTCTCATTCTGTTGCCCTGGCTGCTCCCGAGCCCTGTTTTTCTTTCCCAAGATCTCATTTTAGAATTTTGGGTCCTTTATAATTCTATATGAATTTTAGAATTTTTTAATTCATCAAAAAAATGCATTTGGATTTGAATGAGGATAGCATGTAATCTTTAGATTGATTTAGTTAGTATGAACACTAGAACGACATTGAGTCCTTTAACCCACCAATGGGAATTGCCATTTTATTTGTATACCTTTTGGTTTTCTTTCTTCAATGTTTTATATTTTTAGTGTGAGTTTTTATCATCAATGGTTGAATTATTTATTCTAAACATTTTATTCTTTTTGATTGTTTTCTTACTTTCTTTTTCTCTTGGTTCCTTATTAGTGCACAGAATGTATTGATGTTTGTGTGTTGGCTTCATATTCTTCAAATGTATTGCTTTTTTTTTAAGAGACAGAGTCTCTACTCACCTCAGTAGAGTGCTGTGGCTTCACAGCTCACAGCAACCTCCAGATCCTGGGTTTAGGCAATTCTCTTGTCTCAGCCTCTTGAGTAACTGGGACTATAGGTGCTGCCACAATGCCCGACTATTTTTTTTGTTGCAGTTCAGCTGGGGCAGGGTTGGAACCCGCCACCCTGGGTATATGGGGCCAGCACCCTACTCACTGAGCTACAGGTGCTGCCCTGTATTGCTTTTTTAAATATCTTTTTTTTTTTTATTTTTTTTATGTGCGATGTTTAAGGTGTCATCTTTCTGGTATGTAGTCTTATTTTATTTATTTTTCCTATTTAATTGCTCTGGCCAGGACTTCTAGTACTTTTGAATAGCAGATGCAGCCTTGTCTTATCTTTACCTTAAAAAAAAAAGCTTTTGATTTTTCACTGTTGTATAAGATACCAAATATGAATTTATCACATATGGTCTTTATTATGTTGAAATATATTCCTTCTATATGTAGTTTATTGAATATTTTTACTACAAAATGGTATTTAATGTTGTGAAATTTTTCCTGCACCTATTGAAATGATTGTGTAATTTCACCCTTTGTTCTACTGGGGTGGCATATCACATTTATTGATTTGCATATGTAGAAACATTATTGCATCCCATTAAGTCCCATTTGATCATGATATATAATCTATTCAATATGCCGTCAAACTTGGAATGCTAATGTTTTGTTGAGGACTCTTGCATCTATTTTTATTATGGGGTAATGCCTTTTTATTTTCCCTTGGAGGTCACAGCAAAGAAAATAACAGGATGGAAAGGCAACTACATATCAGGGAATATTACCTAGCCTTAATAATGAAAGAACTCCTATTGTTTGCAACTATATGGATGGACATGGAAACATTTTGCTAAGTAGAAAAAATCAGTCACAGAAGGACAAATACCGCATGTTTCTACATATGTAAGTCACCTATAACAGAAAAACTCACAAAAGCAGAGAATACAATAATGATAGCAGGGGCTCTAGGGTAAGGGAAATAGGGACCTGTTCAATGGGTATGAAGTTTCAATTATACTGAAAATTAAGTTCTACAGATCTTTTATAAAACATAGTACCTATAGTTAGCCATATGATATTGTTCACCTCATAATTTGTTAAAAGGGTGGATTTCATGTTGTGTTCTTTTGAGAAAATACAAAAATACAAAAATTCAGACAAAACAAACAACAATTAAAATAAAACCAAAAAGATGCAAGTAAACTTTGGAAGATGTTGGATGTCTGTTACCCTGATTGTGTGATGGTATCACGATGTTTTCATGTTATCCAAAGTTATCAGATTATGCTCACTAAAGATGTGTAGTTATTTGTATGTAACTTATAACTCAAGCAATGTGTTTATAGACATGCATGAGTATATACACACATGTGCCATCTTTTATGTATAGCAAAATTCTGAAAGGATTCGCATTAATTAGTAACAGTAAGTATTTTCCAGCAATTGGAAATATTGGGCTGGTTTGTTAGCAAAGCTGTATGATCTCTAACTTTTTATATTAAGAAGGTGTGAACGTACTTTTACAATGGAACTAAATTAATATTTTGAATTTACTAATTTTCAAAAGAATTATTTAAAAATTGTAAAGGAAGAGTGAGAACAAAAGGGATTCTGGAAAGGCAGGCACTGAGGAAGCTTTTAAAGTCATCTTAAAGGATTCATTTAAAAATTTATTTTCTTATATTGTCTTTGTAATTCATTTTAAAATGTTATAATCTTAGCATATCTAAGTAAATATGAAATATTGTAATAAAAATCACCTTTTCAATTAATGACATTTACATTGAATGGTATATGCTCTTAGGACGAGAAGTTAGTTAAATGTGGAAAAGCTCTTCATAGGCTGTGGTGCAAACAATAGGCTGACATTAATCTTAGTTATGTAAGCTCAAAGTTACATACTTCTATTATATATGTAATATAGATAGGACACACTTGCAGAAATTAAGAAACATGTCACATGTGGATATGTGTGAGTATGTATTTAACTTTATATGTAGATAAAATTCGAAGCTCATTTTGGTAAGAGTTTGGTTGAGGGAAATCAGGGTTTTTATCACAATTTTCTACATATCTGAATGCCTTCCTTTTAGTTTTCAGAATTAGTATTTACCTTTGGAAATTGGCCTTCAGGCTCAATGTGTATTTTTATAATTGTCTTTTCAAATTCTCATAACAAAATCAAATATAATGGGTAGTTTAATTATCATTTTTCCTAATTTCATTGACACTTGACAAAGAGGCCAGGCTTTGTCTTTTTTATTATTTTTTCTAAAATTTCTATTGATTCCTAGGAGTTTTGAGGAAGATTTTCTTTCTAATCAGAATCTGACTTGTGATTTTTCTTTCCCCCTCCTGACTTGGGTTTAAAATGTGATCTCCACAATGTGGGCAAGTAGTGTTGGGAAAATGTCATGACTTACATGTGGCTTTATGAGACTTTGGTGAGTTTTTATGGTGGTCCATCAACTTATAAATACATAATAGCAAAGTTTTATAAAATGTTTCTTTTCTGAAGAACTAAATAACAGAGAATTATATGCTATTGAAAAGAGATCTTTTTATTGCAATTTTCTACCTGTCTATAACACTTTCCAGTCTCCTAGCAGTTTCCTGTGGTCATGTGATTACTCCTCCTTAGCAAATATAATGTCATAAGAAGCTGAAATAGTCACTTCTAGATCTGGGCCCAAATACCTCTCTCACACTATTCTTCACCTTCTTAATCTAACATCTTTTTTTTGAACTCTGAGGAATTAGAGCTCTCCAAGAGGGCAGAAAAAATTGGGGATTGAACCTGGGTCCCTGAATGGTCATATTAGAGGCCACGCACTAACCAGGGAAATCCATTTAAGATTTCACATGAGTAACAAAAGTAGAAACTCTCATAGCATTAAATCAGTGAAGTTTGGAGTTAATATATAAATACAGTGGACATTTCTCTAGCCAATGTAAGTAGTACATTGTCATTCTGAACGTTTTATCGTTATGGAATTATGTGTACCTTCAAACTTCCCTCATTCTTTGCAGTTTACCAGACTTAAGGGATAAAACTTATTCAGTTTGTGCTTATTTAGCAGAGATTCTAGGAGAAAGCTATAGGAATGCAATTCTGTACTTGAGGGTGAGGAAACTCCAGCCTCATGGAAATGTGTGGCCCCCGGACCCTTAAGTGTAGACGTTTGACACAATCCAAATTTTACATGACAATCCTTTATTATAAGGGGTGCAGCAGAGAAAAATGAAGAAAAATGAGGAATTTCTTTCCTCCTTTGGTGCTTAAAGCATAATGATCTTGAAATCAGAAGGTTACAGTTTTCCCTCACCTAACTGGCTTTTTGTATTTAGTACAATGCTTATATCCTCTAAGAGTTTAGTTTATTTTCTCCAATTTGATTATGGGGACATCACTCATTTCTTCACAGGCTCATTCGTGAGCTGTATATCTGCTTTGCCACTGACCTGTATTTATTCAATTATTTTCTAACTTTTCCAACAATAGACTCCAACTATAGTCATATTATCTTCTTAGATGGCCTTAAATTCATTTTCTACATTATTAAAACTAACTTTAATACCTGAACATTGTAATTGACATAGTTATAACATTTTTGTAATAGGCAGATACAAGGTTATAATAGGCATTTCATTTGTAACAATCTTTTTGTTTGTGACAACTTGATTGGGACACAAGGTTACCAGATATTTAGTCAAATATCATTTGAGGTGTCACAGTGAAAGTGTTTGAGGTTGAGATTACCATTTAAATTGGTAAACTGAGTAAAGCAGATCAGGATCACGAGGGTAAGCTGCCTTCAAATCAGTAGCATAGGGATGCATTAACAAAAAAGCTGATCCTCCCTCCATTAACAGAGAATTCTTTCTGCCTGTTAGGCTTTGAACTGAAACATTAGTACTTTTTCCCTGTCTTCAGATTTGAACCAGATAAATAAATTGGGTTCTATCATTAGCACAGTAAGGGAAATAATAAAGTTCTTTTAGTACGAACATATGCAAATTAGGGAGAAGATCTGAGAGATTTTAGGCTAGAGGAGAAAATCAGGCATCTCACTAATTAACTTCCATGAAAAATAAACCCATAAGAATAAAGGAGAAATCCAAAAATTTACCACATTTAAAAAAATATCATTGATTACAATATGGTGCTTAATTTTTTTTTTTTTTTTTTTTTTTTTTTAGCAGTTTTGGCCGGGGCTGGGTTTGAACCTGCCACCTCTGGCCTGTGGGGCCAGCACCCTACTCTGTTGAGCCACAGGCACTGCCCCATTACAAGTGATTCTTTTCTGAGTATTAGTCAATTCAAGAAATAAAAGTTTT
>CAUYRH010121544.1:0-49028 GCA_963574655.1 Perodicticus potto | reverse complement strand
AACCTTGCCTAGTTCCTGATCTAAGTGGAAATGATTTCAATTTAACTCCATTCAATACAATATTGGCTGTGGGTTTGCTGTAGATGGCCTCTATTAGTTTAAGAAATGTCCCTTCTATTCCAATTTTCTGAAGTGTTCTGACCATGGAAGGGATGCTGGATGTTATCAAAAGCTTTTTCTGCATCAATTGAGAGAATCATCAAAAATGTCTATTTAACCAGAAAATGCCAGGTCTCTATGATTCTGTCTTTCACAGTTAGAGGCAACGTGGGGAAAAAACACACAGGTCAGGAGTCAGGCACAGCTGGGCTTAAATCACGGTTCTGTCAATTAGTGGTATGTTCAGAGATAAGTTACATAACCATTTTCAGCTTCCCTTTCATCCTTTCCAAAATGAAAATAATAGAAGTGATGGTATCTATCTCCAAGGATTGAACATGAAGATTATATCTAAATGTATAAAGTATCAAGCACAGTAGTTAAGGGTTAAAATGTGCCCAATAAATGTTAGTTCACCTTTACTCCTTCTAGATAGTGAGTTATTCAATATTCACTTGTAAAAAAGAAGAATTTAAAAAAGTACTTTTCTTTATGATAAAACCTCAATTATAAATCTGGCAGGAAAATGAGAGATCATGCTGATTTCAAAACACCTCTAACATTGTTTCCTCCCAGAGTTCTTGTTTTGGCGGCTCTGCTTCTATTTTTCTACATGACTTTTTGTTTAACTTTTTCTTTGACTTTAATCTACATTCCCACTTATATTTTATGGCTATTACTATATGTGTTCTTGGTTTAAAACATCTAAAATCTTTCACGGAAAAAAATCAGGATATAGTTAAATCTGTAAGAAGTACTGCACTCTAAATTATGGAAAATTACCTTTCTTTTTCCATGATCCACTCAATAAATTCCTCCATCTATCAGTTACTTAAGGATCCCCTGCCATATACCAGGCTCTGTTACAGATCCTCAGCAAATAACAATTTATAAAACAAAGCCCCACACTTATGGGGGTCCCTATTACAGTTGGGAAGACTTACAAATTTATATACAATAGATCCTTTGTGAGCTGACAATCCAAGGGACCTAAGAAACTGATTAACATTAGGAACTAGGCCTACTGTACTGATATGTAAATGTGGCGCACGTCTGATCTATGAAAATTAGGTCAACTTAAGGAAGTGGTCAATGTAGGGAGGCATTCAACCATGGAGGTTCTACTGTATTACACAAAGGGATCTCATTTCTTTCTTTGACAGTAACTTTTGATAAAGCACTCTTTCCCCACATGTATGCAAACCAAAATTTTGTTTTTCCACAGCCTAAAAGCATCCAAAAAATGTAAAAAAAAAAAAAAACCCTACAGATTTTTATATTTAGAATAAAACGCAATGATCATTTAATATTATTGTCTCATTTTACAGATGAGTAAATTGAAACCAATAGAAGTTAAGGAATTTGTTTAAAATAACTGTTGTAGCAAATTAGGTCCAGAACCAAGGTCTCCTGATTGAAGCACTACTCCCATTATTATCACATTGCCTGCTGGTGAAAATATTGTTAAGCTTTCTAACACAAATAAAACTATACATGTGAAGGACTACTGAAATTTGTATCCATAACATTTAAAGACAAAAATACTGTCAAAGAAGCTTATCAGCTTATAAAACATACATTTAATAATTCTGAAAATACTTGAAAGGAAAAATAAGTCTCAAATCAAAAAGACTTTTTCCTTCTAATTATGTCTATCAGACAAAATTCTCAAACCTTATTAGAGATTACTAAAACTATGCCATACAGGTATGCTAGAGAAAAGAAAAAAGAGTCTTATGTATAGTTGGTAAACTCTGAAATAGAAAATAGTTCCCAGAAATGTCTCTGTGGGAATAACAGATTTCCATGAATATGCGTATCATTACAATAGTGAAAGTGTCAAAGGTGAAATTACCTGATAGAGCCCACTCTCCTGTACCATGGGTGTGCCCACTGTAATACAAAACATATGTATCATGTCTGGGTCCATCCACAGTCCGAAGTTCAAGGAAAGTTTTCAGTTTAGAAAGTAGAGTATCAAAAGACAGTCCACTTGTGGAGTAGTCACATCCATAGGTCTCAATCATGTGATAGGCAAAAAATCTTTGTATAGCGTTGAGCATGCCGGTAGACCTCAAATTTAACTCCTGTACATGTTCTGGTGGAAGCAATGTTGGCTGACCATCAGGACTGAAGTGGGAGGAAAAAACAATTATTTTGGTGTTTAAGAAGTTTTCATTCTATTTCACATTCTCTTCTATCATTTATAATTTATTCTCTAAGACTCACAATAGTTGTTGCTAGCCAAATGACAGAATTTTTTTTAAAAAAATCACCTTTTCTAAAATTCCTATACTGCTAAAAATTAAGCTTAGAAAATCAAGACCTGGTTTCTAAAAACTAAGTTTCCTACAATTAAAACAATAAACTAACATCTAAAATTAGCAAACTAAACTTTAGAGGATTCCTCTAAATGTAGAGACTGTGCTATTCTTAATATATTTTCTTCCCCCCACCATGTGCCGTCGCCGCTGTTACAGCTGCCACAGCCGCTACCCCCTCTGCTACCACTACCCCAGACAACGACCCTTAATATATTTTCTTACTAAAGAACAGATATTGGACAAGACTTCTAAAATCAGGATTATGCTATTTAAAAAATGCCTGAGTGGGACTATCAAGAAAAAACATTTTATTCTTGAGCAAAAAATTTTAACATATAAAATATGAAAGTATTAATTATATATTTATGTATTGAAAAATACAGAGTCTTTATATATAAAGTTGTATTTAAGTTTTACTAATCTGAAGCACATAAACGATAGAAGAAATTATTGACATTTAAAAATAATTATTAACATTTAGGTCCATTGTCTTGTAATATTCAACACTAATTGAAGACCTAGATCTGATCTAGGGACAAATATAAAATGGTAAAAGTCTTATAACTAACAAAATACCATCAATATTTGGGGGGAAAAACATCACTCCCATCTAGAAAAGGTATTTCTATCAGGAATTTTGAAGACTTTAGATTTCACTTGTATCATCAATACTATTCTATTAACATTGTGATTTTCATCAAAATAGAAGTTTGTTCTATATTTATACCATTTAACAGTTATAAAAAAAGTAAATGAAAAAATAATACATAAAAAAACTATAATGGGGGAGCAAAAATCTGAGAATTACTATTTCCACACATTCTTTTTGTAGGATTGTCACCTCTTTATGGGACCCTTCCAAATCTGTTTCACGTCTTGTGAGAATTTTCAACTTGTTTAATCAAGCTTTTAACATGGAGAAAAATATTTCCTACAAATACTGTATTTGGGGGTTTTATGGCAAATACTTGAAAATAGGTTAAAAACTTTTTGATTTTGAGGTTCTCCCCAGAAAGTATGCTGAAAACTTGGGTCATTAGAATTCATTTATGGCAAAGAAGAATTGTTTACTATTTTAAAGGTATTTAGAGGCAAAATAAAAATGTAACAATATTTATAGATACAGATGTCTCAGACATTGGGGTTAAAAATTATTTTGGATTTATATACAGATGAGATTGGGCATGTTCAGGGTAGTATGGCCATACTGGATTTATTTACAATTTGAAATACTTTCATGAAACTGGTTAAGATTACCCATAATTGCATTGATGTACACAGCTATGATTTAATAAAAAAAAATTATTTTGGAATAAAACTTCAATCAAATAAGTATTTATTAAACTTCACTGCCAATTTTTAGAATTCTTGGTATTTGTATGGCATTTTTCAGTGTGCAGAATGTTCATATTCACATTCCTGTTAGCTCTTCATTACATTCCTCAGATGAGTAGAATAGGTATTACCATACACATGTTAGATACAGAAAGATACTGAGGTTCAGAATTACAATTTGCCTAATGTAACACAGAATTAGAATTCTGGCCTCTCATACCCAGTGGACATTCCATTATGTTTCACCCTGTTGTTTCAAAGGACATTTTCTTAAATAAGATACTCCCTTCTTAATTGAGCCTTTTACTCCTACCTAAAATAAGATCTTTTCTTAGAAAATTTACTCATATCCCCTGATTTCTGGTAAACTATAATGTAAACATATTTATAAAAAATACTTAAATTGAAGCCTGAAAATTATCCCTTGGATAGTTTTCTAAAAATTTGGAATAAGAAAACACAACAATCATATGTTAAAAATATAGTTTTGAAAATTTATTTTATATCCATATTCATATAAATTTTAAGAAAATGTTATCAATCAAGTAATTATTATTACCTATACTACATTACTATACCTGCAGAAGTTGGTGGGAATCACAATAGCATATCCAACAGATGTTCCTCCTAAACAGTTACCCAATTCATGGAAGAGCCCATGAGCCATGGATTCCAATGGCAAAACAATTAGAAACATGCTCAAGAAGATTCCATTTGTTGGCTAAAAGAAATTCAAAACATGTATGTGTGACTGCACTTACGTATATGAGCAAATATATTGATATACATGCATACTGATTCACACTTTTTACCTCTACATTCAAAAAGGATAAAAAAGACAAATTATGATCTAAAAACAATTTTAAGTTAAAACACGTTAAGTACATACAGATGAGCTAACTAGTACAATGAACCCTGCATTTATCTCTAAGCTCTAAGTTGTAGCAAAACATAGCACCTCACATTTCTTAGAATTTGTCAAACAACATCACACCTGAACTAAAAACTAAAAACCAAAAACATATCACTCCTTGTATGATATAGAATAAGCCAAAAAACAAATCTCTGATTAAAATCTATAAGGACTATGTCATTTTCAAATCAAACATTTACTATGGAACTTTAGAAAGGGTTCATTTTTGTCTGTGAAAAAATTCCAGAAATTAGAATAAAATCTTAAGGAACAGTAATAGCCTAAAGGTATCAAAATGAATTTCATTCTTAAAATACAGTTTATTTTTAAAAACACTGAATTCTCTATGTATCTAAGTTCAAACTGTTAACAAAATAAAAGAAAATTAAGGACATTCAAGCATTC
Organism: Perodicticus potto; assembly: GCA_963574655.1. Classification (NCBI taxonomy): domain Eukaryota; kingdom Metazoa; phylum Chordata; class Mammalia; order Primates; family Lorisidae; genus Perodicticus; species Perodicticus potto. Next base: position 43,952 of record CAUYRH010121544.1, on the reverse strand, counting down.
TAAAAGCGGAATGGAAAGTGAACAGAAGACAGAAGAAATGAATAAAGGAGGCAGTGATCAGGTATTAATTGCAAGAAAAAAGCAGAAAAAATTAAAGGACCCATTTAAATGGAAGAAAATGGGTAATGACAGTCACTTGGTCCCGTGCTGTATCTTTAGAGTACTGACACCCTTTCCACAGTGTTTCTGCATTGCTATTGTGCATAGTATATGCCTACCTGCATATACTGAACAGGTAGTTCATCTGATCAAAATTTAATAAAAGTAGAAAATGTACTCCTATGATGGAAAAATGGATATAATGCCCTATAATCATAATCCTATTTTATCAATTGTATAACTAAGCATATACTCAATTTAGAAACATTGAAAAATACAAATAAGTAAAAAAGATGTGACAAAAAATCATTCCAGCTATCATCACCCATACACTACTAACTTATAGCTGATTCCCTACTATTGGTATTTAGATTGCTTATAAAATTTGCCTTTATTAACAAAACTAGAATATCAAGTACTCTAATTATTAATGAGGGTAAGTACCTTTGATCATTTGAGTCTTATGAAAGATCACTTCATCTTTGGTGAGTGTCAAATACTTTTTGCCACTTTTCTACAGGGCCAGTCTTTTTCTCATTGATTTATAGGTTTGTTAGCATTTTAGACAAAATTCTTTTGTTGGTTGTAGTGCAAACACCTTTTCTTTTCTGTGATTCCCTTAAAGCTGCTTTTAGCTTAATAGTTAAGTTCTTAATTGTAATGTAGTCATCTTACATCATGTTAAAGAAATCTTTCTATACCCAAAGTGGTGAAGGTCTTTTTGTTTTACCCTTCACATTCGGGTCTTTAATCCTAATGTAATTGATTTTGTTTATGATAATGGCCCAATTTCATTATTTTTATTCTGTAGAACATCCCAAGCACCAATTACTGAAAACATCCACCATTTCACATTATTCCACAGTGCCACGTTTGTCATGGATCAAGTATTCATGGATCTATTTTTGGACTCCCTTCTGTTTTATAGCTTTTGGACTGACTGCCTTTTCACGTATTTCCTTTGATCTTTGTTTACTCCCTTTCTTTCTGGGACTCTAATCAAACATAGATGAGATCTCACTGCATCCTCTTGGAGTCTTATCTTCTACTGAATATTTGCTGTAATTTTTCCTCTTCTGTGTGCTTCCTTGCATAACTTCTGAGTGCTTCTTTCAGTTTACTGATGCTCACTAGCTCTTTGTCTAATCTACTTTTAAGCTTGCACACTGAAATAACTTCTGATTATTTTATTTATTTTGATTCTAAAATTTCTATTCAAATGTAACCTATCACTTATTATAGTTTCCAGTTTCCTACCATTATGTTCTGATCCTTGCTTACTTTTGTTTTTTCAACTTAGTAAGCAAGGAGGTTTGCTCTGTTTGGTAATTCCAGTATCTTAGCACTTTTTTCAGCTGTTGGTTCTGCTGTTTCTTGCTCTTGGTGCCATGTGTGTATATGCACATACCTGTTACACTTATGATACTTACCTACATAGGTAAAACAATAATTGTGATCCATTTTAAGCACAGGAAAGTATCTTCTCCAAGAGGGGATTTTTACTCCTTCCAGAAAGGTGCGGGGTGTTGCCAGACTACATATCTTAATCCAGGTTGGACCACTAATAGGACACATGGCCAGGCAGGATGCAAGTTCATGAGAGGACTTTTCCACCTTTTCCTTCAGTGTGTCAGCTTAAAATGGGAGATAATTTACCAGAGATTTCACTTCTGGAGACCCTGGGCTTTGACTTTTTGCTCCTCCTGAGGAGATCAGAAGTGTAGTTCAGCTTTGAAAATGAGTTCCTCTATACTGATAAATTTCTTCAGGGCACAGAGTTGAGTCTTCCTATCCCAGATAGTACAGTATGTTTTTCCATTCAAGTCTTCTTGTACAACCTTCAACATTCAGAAGTTTTATTTTATAATGTTCCTTTCTCTTTCCCTTCCCTTTTTTGGCAGTCTCTTAAAAGTTGATCTCACATTCTTTTATAATCAACTCTGTTAATGCTTTTTAACCTACCATCCTACTTTTAGGTCACCAACAATCTTCATCTCGATATATCAAGAGGTCAACTCTGAGATCTAATCTTCTACTTCTCTGTAGCTTGATACAGTTAACTATTCCTTCTCTAATTTATTTATTTATTTATTCTTTTTAGAGATGGGGATCTCACTCCATTGTGCAGGCTGGAGTGCAAAGGCTGAAGTATAGCTCACTGCAACCTCTAAGTCCTAGGTTTAAGCAATTTTCCAGTCACAGCCTCAGTGGGCATTACCAATCCCACCTAATCTGTAAATTTTTTGTAGAGATGGGGTCTTGCTATATTGCCCAGGCTAACCTTGAACTCCTAACCTAAAGCAAGCCTCTTGCCTTGGCCCCTGGAAGTGCTGTGATTACAGGCCTGAGCCACTTGAACAGTTTTAAAATTGGGTTAGTTCTCTTAACATTGAGTTCTGAGATATTTTTATATATTCTATATATACATGTAAATCCTTTATCAGCTATGACTTGCAAATATTTTCTCCCAATGTACAGCTTATCTTCTCATTTTGAAGAGCAGATACTCTTAATTTTGGTAAAATCCAATTTATTTTTTTATAAATTATCTTTTGATGTTATGTGTAAGAATCACTGCCTGACCTCATTTGAAAAGAATCTCTGCCTAACCTCTATGAAGAGCTTTGGGGTTTTTTGTTAGTTTTACTGAGTTTAATGTTTTAAGAATGAATATCATTCCAAGTTATTTACATTAAAAAACTGAAATTTTACCATTAACTTCTGTTGTCTATTGTTCATAATCCCATTTCATCTTTAAAATGCAACATTACAGTTGTTGTTCCCTGCAATTTGTATTATGTTCACTGAATGTCCTATTTTCTCTTTTTTATACTCTTTTTTCCTTAAATAAGTCAACTGGACACCATCACACTTGGTGCTAGTTTTATTGCTCAGCAATAGGCTTTTTTGAAATTGAGATAATGGATAATTCACAGAAGGATAAAAGGGAGGAGACTGTGTAGACACCTAAGGAAACATATCTCATGGTATTCTTATATTGAGATTTTCTCTGAAATCTTTCACATGACATTTTATATGTCTTTCCTCACCAACCACGGTCATTTATAGACTCCTTGAGGGTTTGATGGTTTGATACAGCTTTCTGCAGAAGTCCTTTGACCCAAACCAAAAAACCCCCACCCTAATTGATTTCTTTATTGGGGAAGTGATAGTAGTCACTGTGTATGACAGATGTCTTAAGATTAGCCTCAGAGCCAAGAAAAGGATGGAATCTACAGATGACACACAGTTTCATTTCTAGCAAGATGGCAGGAACACTTGGCATGGGGAGCAGGGAGTTTTCAAATCTGCTGCCCAAACTAGAAGTGCTCATCTTTTGTAACTTTTTGTTTTGTTTCATTTCTCTTTTTAAAGTGTTGACCTATTCTAGATCAGAAGGAAGATTTTCTTTCATCTTAAAGATTAAGAGAGCCTCTTTTAATTTCATGTTTTATCACTTCTGTCAGAACACTATGAAACAGATTTTTTTTCCCCCTCTTAACGTACCAATAATAATGTCTGAATATTTTCTTCATGATAGGGAACATGGTGTTTATTCTTCCTTTTAACTGGTTCCCCAACTTTTAAAAACATTAAAACATTTTTAAAATTACTCAACATTTTCCATTTTAGTAGTAACAAGATCTACCTGTTATTAACTATTTTCTGCATGCTATCCACTTACCTACCATTCTTATTTTTAATGTATTAATTTGTTTAATCTTCATGATACTATAGATGGTACCAAACTGTTTCCATTTTATAAATGAGAAATATGCTTGAGAGAGAGATTAGGAAACTTACTAAACATAGCTGGTATGAATACAGGCAGTCTGCCTTTATAGGCTTTAAGTTTACTTAACTACCTTACTTAATTTCATGTACTTTTAAACTGAAAATTAACACAGTGATTATTTAATCTTTTTATTTTGCCACAGGGAAAAGTAAGAGTCAGTAGATTGCCTGACTTTGATTCCTAGACCAGTGTTGTTTCACCTTTATTAGGACTACACTCCTAAAAAAAATTATTTTTATGTTTTTTAGACTACTCAGCCAGAAAACAGATTTCTAATGTACCTACTTAGGGCCTTAGCAACTGTATACCAAGATTGCCTAAATAGCTATAGTCATGAGATGAAATGATTTCTGTTGTTTTGTTCATAATGACCTCATTTTGATTTTAAAATGCTTCGCTGCAAATTAAAGCTACCATTTATTTTGCTAGACATTTTTTTAATTTCTAATATATAGAATAAATTCATAACCTAAATATTATCCCCTTCGTATAGACCCAGGAAACCAAGACTCAAAAGGTCAATTAACTTGTTCATAAAAACACAAATAATAAATGGCTGAGCTAGGTTTAAAGTAAAGTCTAACTCCAAAGCTTGGGTACTTTCCACTATACCCTATTGGCTCTACATAAATATGACACTTGACATTAAAATTATGAAACTATAAAGTGCTTCCACCCCTATTTAATAAATGGTGCTGGGAAAACTGGATAGCCACATGTATAAGATTGAAACATAATCTGTACCTCTTACCACTCAGAAAAATTAATTTACTATAGATAATAGACTTAACCTTAAGACGTGAAACTATAAGAATTCTAGAAGAAAATGTTGAAAAACTCTTCTAGATATCACTATAGGCAAAGAATTTACAATGAAGACCCCAAAAGCAATCACAACAACAATAAAAATTAACAAATGGGACCTGATTTCATTAAAAAGCTTCTGTACAGCCAAGGAAACAACAAAGTGAATAGACAACCCGAAAACATTTGCATGCTATATGCCTGACAAAGGGCTGATAACTAGAATACATAAAGAATGCAAATCACCAAGAAAAAAACCAAGCAACCCCATAAAAATGTTGAGCAAACAACATTAACAGAAGCTTTTCAAAAGAAGATAGACTAATGGTCGATAAACATATGAAAAAATGCTCAACATCTATAATCATTAGGGAAATGCAATCAAAACCACAATGAGATATCACCTAACTCCAGTGAGAATGGCTTTAATCAAAAAGATCCAAAACAACAGATGTTATCATGGATGAGACAAAGGAACACTTATACACTGCTAGTGGAGCTACAAACTAGTAGAATCTCTGTGGAAAACTATATGGATATACCACAAAGAACTAAAAGTAGATATTGATCCAGCAATCCCACCATTGGATATTTACCGAAAGGAAAAAAAGTCCTTTTTATCAAAAAGACATCTGCATTCACAAGTTTACTGCAGCACAATTCACAACTGCAAACATGTGGAATCAATCCAGGTGCCCACCAATACATTAGTGGATTAATAAAATGTGGTATATGTATACCATAGAGTACTGAGTACTACTCAATCATTAAAAAGAAAAAGATAAACTAATACCTTTGTAACAACCTGGATGGAACTGGAGACCATTCTTCTCGAAGAAAGTATCACAAGAATGGAAAAACAAATACCACACGTACTCACTATTAAATTGGAACTAATCTGTTAACACTCATTCACATACAGAGGTAAAACACAATGGAAATCAAGCAGGTGGGAAGAGAAGGAAGGAAAGGGAGATTCACATCTAACGAGTACAAATGCACACTATCTTGGAGATGGGCGCAGTTACAACTTTGATTCCAACTGCACAAAAGTAACCCATGTAACCAAAATGTTTGCTTATACCCTGATAATATTCTGAAATCTTAAGAAAAATAAAGTGGCGTTCATAATGTTTTTAAGTTTCTTGAAGTAAGCCAAGTTTTGAAAGCTGCCTAGTTTCTTATTAATAAATCTAGGTTTCTCACAATGAACAGAATAGTATCTTCACTTTTATATTACTTTGTAAATACATTCACTTACTGTTTCTTGGGCTTCATTTTGTTTAGTTTCCATCTGGTTTACTTAAGGTACTCATACAAAATTACTTCTTAAACAAGCAAATAAGAATTATATGCTTTTAGTATAAAGGCAAATTTTTTCTTTTTTCTTTTTGAGACAGTTTTACTTTGTTGCCCTCAGTAGAGCAGCAACCTCAAACTTTTGGGTTCAAGTGATCCTCTTTCCTCAGGCTCCCGAGTAGCTAGAACTGCACAACACCCAGCTGTTTTTAGATACAGGGTCTCCCTTATGCTCAGGCTGGTCTCAAATTTGTGAGTTCAGTTCAAACCATGTGCCTGCCTCAGCCTCCTAGAATGTTAGGATTAACATAAAAAATACCATTGCTCTTGGCCCAAATGCCACATTTAAAAAGTGAAATTCTGACACTGGTATCTGTGTGTTGCATAGAGATTTTGTTCCTATCACCTGAAAAATTTTAGGATATAAAGTGCTAAATATTTTACCAAAACTTGAAGTTAAGTCCTAACTTGATGTTAAGGATCTTTTCATGTGCTTACTTGTCATCTGTAGGTCTTCTTTTATAAAGCTATCTGTTCAGATCTTTTTAATATTGTTATTTATTTTGGTTTCTTTCAGAGATAGGGTCTTGCTCAATTGCCCAGGCTAGAGTGCAGTGGCAGCATCCTGCTCACTGCAGACTCAAACTCTTGGGCTCAAGTAATCCTCCCCCCTCAGCCTCCCAAGTAGCTAGGACTATAGCTGCACACCACCTGGCTTTTTTTTGTTTTTTGAGAAATGAGGTCAGGCTGTTTTCCAGGCTGGTTTTAAACTCCTGGTCTCAAGTGATCCTTCCTGCTTTGGCATCCCAAAGTGCTGGGATTACAGGCGTGAGTCACTGCTCCTGGCTACAAATGTTTATATGTAGTAGTAGCTTTATTCATAATTACCAGAAAACTATAAATAATTTCAATGTCCCTCAATTGAGTAATAAATCAACTATATATCATACAATGGAATATTGCTCACCAATAAAAAGGAATAAACTACTGATACAGTCAGCAACATTGATGAATTTCAAATGATTTATGCTAAGTAAAAGTAAAGCCATCAGACTCAAAAGGCTACAAATTATTTGATTTCATGTAAATGACATTCTGGAAAAAGAAAATGTCTAGGGACAGAAAAAAAATTTGGGATTGCCAAGTGCTGAGAGTTGGGAGGACTGACTACAAAGGAGTGGAAGCAAACTGAGTGACTACAAAGGAGTGGAAGCAAACTGGAGTGTGGAATTGCTCTACATGTCAACTATGGTAATGGGGCACACGATTTCACGTCTGTCAAGACTGCAGATTTACTAAAAAGGGTATATGTTCCTGTATGCAAATTTTTCCTTAGTATTTTTTTTATGTTAAGCTAAACTAACTAAAACCAAAACTTTTTATGTGTTAAAACTTAAGAAAAAGTGACAAAGCCCATTTTGAGGAACTAAGATCTAAATTACAAATGTGCTCCATAATGCATGTGAATTTCATGAATTTTATTTTACTTCTCTCATAGTAAAATAAGAGTACTTCTCGCATAGTAAAATAAGAGTACATTTAAAAGATGAGTAAATCCATTATTTTATAAATTACCAATGCCAGATGCTAGGTCATAAACCCGATGAAATCCAACATTAAACTTTCTGTTATCCTATATTCTCATGTTCCCTTCAGTTTGTTAACATCTTTTTAACATTTTCTTTTGACTATCCACCATGTCAAATCATTCAACATCAAATTTCCTTTAAACTTTACTTCTCAACAAGATCTAACAGCTTTTTTTGGATGATATTCTTGGTCTTACCCTTATCATAGCACTTTTCCCCATCATCTTAGTCCAGTTCCTTATCATTTCTTAATCCTAGCCAGCCTTTTTGATTTCAGTGTCTCTCTCTTTTATTGATCCCTCCCATAGCTGACAAACTGATTTACTCAAAGGTTTCTTTAAATTCTTTATTATATCTTGCCACACTGGGTCTTTACCCACCTAATCAGTGGCAGAGTTTTTCCCATGGAAATCAACACTATACACCCAACAACAACCGAACATTCATTCTTTGAAAGTGAATCTGGCATAAAACACACATTAGGCCACAAAACAAATCTTAACAAAAGAGTAAAATTGTACAAACCATATTCTCCAACCACACAGAACTAAATTAGAAACAAACAACAGAAAAGCATGTGGGAAATCCCCAAATATCACACAACAAACTTATAACCCATAGATCAGAGAAGAAATTTCAAGGGAAATCAGAAAATATCTGGTGTAATGGGATAGTGCTGATGTAAGGACAGACAAGTATCTCAAAAATAAAGCCTTACTTACAAAGATGTCAAGGCATTTCAAAGGGGGAAAAAGTCTTCTCTACAAATGGTGCCAGAACAATTAAACGTCCATATGCACCCCCCCAAATCCCACCTCACACCAGTAACTCAAAATGGATCATACACCTACATGTAAAAATCAATAAAGCTACTGAAGAAATTGTAACCTAGTGTTGAACAAAGATTTCTTAGATACTAAAAGCAAAGTCCATAAAAGTTGTAAATTGGATTTTGTAAAATTAGAAACTCATACTCTTCAAAAAGCATCATTAAGAAAATAAAAATAAGCCAGGTACAGTGGCTCACACCTTTAATCCTGGCATTTGAGGAAGCCAAGGCAAAAGGACTCCTTGATGCCAGGAGTTCAAGACCACCCTGGGCAACAGCAAGACCCCATCTCCATAAAACAAAAATATTAGCCAGGCATGGTGGTGGGTAACTATAGTCCTAATTACTCAGGAGGCTGAGACAGGAGGACTACTTGAGCCCAACAGTTGGAGGCTGCAGTGAGCTGTAATGACACCATTGCATTCTACTTCAGGCAACAGAGTAAGACCCTGTATCAAAAAGTTAAATAATTATAAAGATAATCCACAGAATGGAAGAAAACATTTCAAATCATTTACCTGACAAGGGGTTTGCATCCAGAATATATAAAGAGCTTTTAAAATGCCTTTAAGACAAATAGCCAAACTAGAAAATGAGCAAAAGATTTAAATAGATTGTTTAACAACTAAGAAAAGTAAATTGCTAATACACACACACAAAGATGGTCAACATCATTAGTCATTAGAGACATCCAAGTTAAAACCACAGTGAGATACTACCCAGAACAAAACTGAAGGACATTCTCAAGCAGATCAACTTTAGGAAAGAGTAGAATAAAAGGTAAGAATATAGAAATTGATTCTCTTAAAATTCTTTGGTAATATACAACTTGGAAAGCTTCGTGTACTTCCTGTGGTATACACACCATACTTGAAGACCAGTTGCATAATAAAAAAGAATTTGGTAACCAAAGAAATATATGGTTCACAGGATTTGATGACCTGGAATGGCATCCAGCGTGAATGAAGCAGACTTGGAAAAGTAAAAGTAGTTAGGCCTGGTAAAGAAGCTAGCAGGAGATGAGAGAAAGATGAGGGAGAACTCTTGGCTAGAGTTTGTGACATCATCACCATAATTTGGACAGTTCTAGCATCAGCAAGCACAGTGAGGGCAATATCTTTAGGCAACACCCAAGATGTTTCTGTCATCTGGTTGATTCCCACAGGGGCTCCCTGCCCTAGCTCATGTCAACTAGAAAGCACCATAACTAGGTAATTCTCCACATCTCCCACTTCAAAATCACTTTGCAGCAACAAACTGGTGAAAGGCAGAGAACTGCACCCAGCAGAACTGACCTTCCTTTATGCTCCACATCCCAGCCTAATGTACACAGATTATAGTATTTGTCACATACTATAATCATAATTGTGTGTTTGCATTGCCTGTTTACATGCCACCCAGCATAGTGCCTGGCACACAGTGTATAGTCAACAAATATTCAAAGAATGGAAGACTGGGATTGTTAATACCATAGATACAAATTCCAACTATACACTTTGAATGCCTTTGTCTACAAGAGTTTTTTTTAAATGTTTGTGCACAGCAAATATACTGTAAAACCTATTTTTCTTTCTTAGGAGAGTCTATAATTAGGAACCTGATACACTGTTATACATCTAATCACCTTTTATGCAAATTCTTCAAGGAAATGGTTACATAAAAGAAATGTGTTATAGTGAGGAGATCAGGGGCTAGCTAGAAGTTAGGTAATCTTGTTCTTTCTTGTCAGTGACTCTGGATGTATTCCCTGGCTTTCCTCATGGGTAAAATGAAAGGATCAAAGTACCATCACTGCATATTCTCCAAATACTAGTATTAAAGCATCTTTAGGAAGTGGGAGGCATGTCACATGCTGAGTATTCCTAACATTTGGTACTTCTTTGCTAGAGATCAAACTAAATTATCCCAAAATGTATTCAGTGCTTTAATTCCATAAACAAAATTAAATAAGAGCCAAAAAGAATCTCCTTTAGAAATCAGGAACTTGACCTACAATTCTAATTTCAATGCTTGAAGCTATTTTATCACATATAGGCATTGGCGTAATAGATGAACCATAAGCTTACCTGCCAGGAAACTGCTCCCAAAATGGCTGTTGCAAGAAGACTGAAAAAAACCAACTGTTCTGAAATTAAGCAAAAATGACGCATCCCTTTGGATGCCATGATTCTATCAAGGCTATTGTTATCTGCCCTGTGGGTAAAATATACTTTATGACAGTCATTTAATTTGGTGTGGAATCCCCAAAGAGTTAGAAGAAAAATAATATGGCAAATCATCCAGAAAATTCCAAAAATGGAAAAGCCTGGTATTACAAAATACCAGAGATGAGTGTCTCTAAGTTTAAATGCTGAAAGAATAAAAAACGTAAGCTCAATCATTCCAGTGAAAACGACTGAAAGTCTTCTGCAAATTCTTCCACGGTACAGAAAGGGTTTCCACCTTTCAGTTACTGAAAGTCCACTAAAATAAATGTCAAGGAAAGGATCAGTTATCAGGCAAATAAAAAAGCAAGCAAAAGCAATTGGATTTTGGGGAGTCTCCAATGAGGAAAAGAATAATAAGACTGCAAAAATAATCAAATTTGGAATAGCTAGGAAAGACTTCATTCTTAGGTCAATAATCAGCATAGCCAAAGCTACAACAAGTAAAATGACACTCAGAGACTTCTCCACTAACATAGTTGTGCTGGCAATGGCAAATCCAACAAGTTCCAGAAATTCAACAGTGGTTAGTAAAGTGGGTCGATGACGGACATAACCAGAAATTCTCTCCACTAGGGCACACAATATTCTTAATACTATGGAAGTTAGGAGCAAATACTTGGTCGATTCTTCTTTCACGTCGTTTTTAAAGGAAGAATTATCAAGAAAACAAAGGAGGCCAAGCAAGAATCCAAACCAAAGATTGGAGAGGCTTAAACTTGCTGCTTCCATTGAAAAATAATAATAGAGTATACTGGCAATTCCAAGAACAAAAAGACCAAGAATAAAAATTACCAGAATTAGGGAATTTGCTGTTTTTTCCCATCTTACATAAAGACCTAAGCATATAGCAACCAGTAGGTTGATTCTGGCTAAACAGCCAAGATATCTCACTGAAGAATGCATGTTCACTTCTCTATTTACTTCTTCCAGTCTTGTCATTGCTAAATAGAGACAATGACTAAAGCAATAACGCAGTGATTTACACATGTAATCGCAATTTAGGCTTTCTCCCCCACTTCACAAAAACTATCTGCTTAGAGTCATTCAGCAAATCCAATATATCTGTAACTCCTCTTTCAACATCTTCTCAGGTAGAAATTCTGTTGATAGTGATCTAGAAAGAAAAAAAAATATTTCAGCATTGACTTTTTGTTATTTATACGTATCTTTATAATACAAAATAATAAATGAAAAACAAAGGTTATTCTAAAATCCAGTTTAAAATCTTATTTGCACATACCTTTATAGTTACTGTTTCTAAACTAAAAACTTGGCAATTTATTCAAATGAAAATGGCTGTGTTTTTAAAAAAAAATTGTATTTTAAATTATTATGGATACTAATAATTGCATATCTTTATGGAGTACTTTTCACGTTTTGATGTAGGCATACAATGTGAATTAATGAAATTAGGGTAACTGGGGTACCCGTCGCCTCAGGCAGTTAATATTTCTTTGTGTTAGGAACATACCAATTCTGCTCTTGTAGTTACTTTAATACACCCTAACTTATTGTTGATTATAGTCCCTTTGCTGTGCTAGCACATATTGTTCATTCTAACTAACTATGGTTTTGCAACCATTAACCATCCCTAATTTATCCCCACTCCCTGCTATCCTTCCCATCTTCTGGTGACCATCATTCTACTTCCTCTCTCCATTAGACTTTTTTTAAAATCCATCTCCTACATATGAGTGAGATTTGTCTTTCTGTGCCTGGCTTATTTCAAACATAATGTTCTCAATCCTATCCATGTTGTTGCAAATAGCAGGATTTCATTTTTTGTGGCTATATAATATTCCATTGCATGTATGTACCATAATTTCTTTTCTTTTTTTTTTTATTTTTGCAGTTTTTGGCCAAGGCTGGGTTTGAACCCGCCATCTCTAGCATATGGGGCTGGTGCCGTATTCCTTTGAGCCACAGGCGCCGCCCTGTACCATAATTTCTTTATGCATTCATCCATTAATGGACACTTAGCATGATTCCGTATCTTGACTATTGTAAATAATACCACAATAAACATAGGAGGACAGATACCTTTTCTATATACAGAATTCTTAGCCTATATCTTGGCCTGATATAAAGCCAGCCATGGGATTGCTAAGTCATATGGTAGTTCTACTTTCACTTTTTTGACCACAGTATGAAGAATCTTCATACTGTTCCATAGTGGTTAAACTAATTTACATTCCCATCCACAGTGTACAAGGAGTCCCCTTTCTACACATTTTTGCCAGCATGTGTTATTGCCTGTCTTTTTGATAAAAGCCATTTTAACTGGGCTGACATGGTACCTTGTTGTTGTTTTGATTTACATTTCTCCTGAGGACCAATAATGTTCAACATTTTTTCATATACCTGTTGCTATTTATAAATCTTCCTTTAAGAAATGTCTATTGAGATTCTCTGTCCTTTTTTAAATTGGATTACTGGAATTTTTCCCTACTGAACTGCTGGAGCTCCTTTCCTATTGGCTGTGCTTTCTACTCATCATAACTAAGACTATATGACTGAGTTACCACCAGCTGAACTGTTTTCCCAGACATGGTGAAATATCTACATAATCCATTCTTATGCCAATATCTGTTTTTTTTTTTTCAACAACATGCATATGTGAGTCATATAGCTTAGACTGCAACAGATGCTGTTGGCACAATGAAAAGCTACTCAGCTCTTAAAGGTAATGAAGGACTTCATCATTACCTCTAATTTGAAAAGCACCAGGATATAGTAACAGTAACCATCACTACCTGTCAGAAATGTCCTATGTCTTTTTATAAGGAAGTTATAAAATCTGAGTATTTACATTGTTTAACTAACAAACTTACTAGAAGTAAAATTTAACTATATTAAAGTTACTTAATCTCTAAAGTTGAGCCATAATTCTCCCTGTACTTTCACCTCTACTGAATTACTTTGATTACCTAATTTTCCAAATCTAAACACTATCTATGTAGCAAATCAATTCTTGAACTTCTTAATAAAAATAAAAAAACTGGAATGCTAATCAACAGTCACTGTAAAGTAAATGAAGAACTTTGAAATACTATGAACAATTATTTGTTAAGAGGACCCAAATTATTGTTTCAACCTTAAAACCCCCACAAGTCGCACTGAAAACATGATAGTGGTCAAAATATTATTGCACCATCTATTAGAAAATTCTTCAAAATTTTCTAGTATACTATTTCAGAAAAGCTAATCTAATACATGCTCATGGTTACACTGAATATTTAAGGAGAACTCAATCAAATATCCAAAAAGTAACTAGTTTGTGATCAGTTTTATTATATTTTTTTAATAGCAATACTACTAAAAACTCATGAAACTACAAAAATACATGATAACCTGAAATTAATTGTTGTACCCATTTGGCTGGAGAAGAATGTCATTAAAGTGGCCTTATGGTCTCTTGGAGATTGCAAGTATTACTAATTCTACTTCTGTACTTGTTTTGTCCAAAGCCAATGTAAATAATTCTATTTATATATATTCAATAAGAATATCTTTTACAACCGAATGTAATTAAGTAGTCTAATTTTCCTTGATTACATTTTCTTATTATTTTTTTATTTTTACATATACATGTGTTAATTAGGTTTCCACTTTTTGCCCTCACAGAATTTAAAAGGCTTAGAATTTAATAACAATAACAATGTTTATGATAAGGACTAGAAAAAAAAACCACCTAAAGAATGAATGAAGATAAATACATTCAGAAAAGAAAACAGATGATTACTGCATCAAAATATTAAGCAATATTAATAATAAAAATGCCAAGAAAGTAACGTTCACATTGTCAAATAAGAGTATGTCCATTATAGAATGCTTTGACTCTGAGGCTCAGTATGAATTCATCAGTTAACTTCTTACTTTTTTTCCAAAGTCTCCAAAAATAGACAACTAATATTATATAAATGAAAGTAAAAGAGAGTTTCAAAAAACAGATCATGCCAAATCTAACAGACAATAGAAAAAGAAGAAATATTTCAAAAAACATTATACTTAATCTGGATACATTTTCTTATTTTATATACCACGTAATGTTAAAGTAAATGTCTTCCTTTGCTATATTTTGGTTTATCTTTTTACTTAAGTGTGAGAAACTGATAAAATCTATGATACATTGAGGTTTTGTTCTTGTTAACATCACTGGTGTATGTTACACCATCATTCAACAAACATGTTAGAATATATGTATGTTCTCAAAGGGATGATAGTACAGTCTGGGCTCAGGCTACTGAACACTGCTGGAAGGGAAAAATAAAATCATACACTGGGTTAAATGGTGCCACTATAAATTCATAAGACATCTTTCTGTGTTTTCTTGGTCAACACTCTTTCCATTCTCTATGACTATTTATTCAAACCTCTTTTCCCTCTCTTCACAGCTCTAATACCCATTTACCACTGCATTCTCACCAGATGACTCTTACAGAATCATCAGAAGGAAGCTCACTTGAGTTTCCGACACCACAAACCCACTCTACCTACATATCGGGATACAGGGAAAGGAAGGTGTCCCTTCCCAATCTAAGGCTAAATCTTTCACCCATAGTGTTTATTTCTTTCTCTCTGCTTCTTCCAAAACATCACACTCTTTCCTTTCTTTTTAAACTCTCACGTTTCTCTGATCCATTAGCCCTAAACATGTGTAAATCTAGTTTTTTTTTTTTAAGTACAAAAGAGTAAAGAAACAAAACAAATTATCCTTACTCAATCCCATCTCCTCTACCAAGTTCAAATGTTCTGTCCTCCTTTTGACAACTAGTATTTGGCTGCTTCCCTTCTTACCCATTCACTATTCAAACCACTGAATGGTGATTCCCACCACACAACTGATTTGTCTAGTTCTAAAACAACTTGCAAATTCTTAAATCCAGTAGGTACTTTTTATTTAGTAACTTGCACATCCTGAAAACTGTTGACACTGAAAACTTCTCTTATCTTCTGAACCTTTCCTTGGCTTGTTAAGAGGACCCAAATAATTGTTTCAACCTTAAAACTCCCACAAGATTTTCTTCCTAACTCAGTGCTTTCTCCTCCTCAGTCTCCTTGAACAAGACTTGTCAAACCATCCTTTGGATGTCTAATCCCAAGCTTAGGCTCTTCTCTCACCATACACGTTTTCTGAGCAATCTCACTATTTCCATGTCTTCAATTATCTCTCTACTTGAAAGCACACATATATTAATCTATCTATAGAAAAAGAAGCACCAGCTCTCTTCTGTGCTGTCAAAAGAGGTAAAAACTTAGAAACAAAGTAAATATAAACATGTAAAAAAATTAAAAGTACAGACATAGCATGCAATATATGCAGTTATCATGGACAAAAGACAACATGTCAAGTAATTGTTTTTAAATGGCTAATTTAGAAGTGTTTCCCCATTCTGACCTCTAAAAAAACAGCTGTAATCAGAGAGTAACACACAAAAAGCATTGCAATCCTGCTAATTGGTCTGCTATCACCAATGATTCAATGGAAAATTACTCCAAAGGCAGATAAAAATGGAGAACAGAAGAGCCAATCTACCTATGGGATAAGTTAACCAACCACTGCCAGTGTGATTAGTTTATAAAACTCTATATAGGGGCAGCGCCTGTGGCTCAAAGGAGTAGGGCACTGATCCCACATGATGGAGGTGGTGGGTTCAAACCTAGCCCTGGCCAAGAACTGCAAATAAATAAATAAAACTCTATATACTATTTCAGCCCTCCTCTTTTCATCAGCTACAATTAATCCTCGCCAGACTGTCTCCTTACTCTTCTTCCTCAATGTCTTTTAAAGGTTTCTACTTCTTCTCATCACCATCGTCTTACATTGACCATATCCCTGTATCTACATTTGCCCTTCTCTAAAAAATATCCTTTTTCAACCCAAATTTATCAAGTCACTCGAGTATGTAGGATGTTCCAGTAGCTTCCCATCACCCTTAGCAATAAAGTTTAAATTCTGACAATGCTTTATAAAGCATGCTCTACAGTGGACCTGAATAACTCTCTGCCTCATCTGTTACCACTCTTCTTTGACACTCTGTATTCTAGTCATATTGATCTTCCAATTCCAAACAGTACAAATGCTATTCTCTCTCCAGGTTCATTCCTTCCCCTTTTCCTGGCCCCATCCCAGTCCTCACACCTACTTAATTTACTCCTACTTCTCAGGTCTCAACTTAAATCCTTTTCTCAGAGAGATTACGCCTGATCCTGTTTTATGACCTCTGTACTTCCTCTATAATAGAAAAATCATCACCACCACTTATTTAGTTCCTGCTTTTCCCACTAGATCACAAGGTCTGGGGGACTTGTCTTCAATTCTTTACGTTCAATTTCTAGCAAGAAGTCTAACCTCAAGTAGGTATTCAACAAACACTTGTTGAAAAAGTAAAGATTAATACAGTTACGACTACATTTAACAGTAATGATAATTGCTTAATGTACAAACAGATAAGCAATTTATCTAATATCCTACAGCTTGTAAGTAGTAGAACTAAGGAAGATTCCATGGATATTTCAGTTGTTTCTCTCTGGGCCTGAGGCTAACCCTCCCTTAATTCACCAAAATTCTTCCAATCAGTTATATTCTCTCTCCATGTCCTAAGGCTCGTGAGTGGCTTCGAGGCACATTGTATCACTTTTGCATCATTTTTCACTCGGAAATTGTATCTGTCTCAGCGAGAAGCGTCACAAGCTGAAAGAACTACAGGAGAAGTCGCGGTCGGGTAATTTCAGTGCTTCGGTTCAATGAGATCCTAACTCTGGGCAAATGAAACCTAGGACATTGAATCCCTCTGCAATAGCAACTTCCTTTTCTTTCCCATTCGGCCCCCTCGGGAGATGCGGCAGGCCGGACAGGGGTCGTGGCTGTTCTCCACCCGCCCACTACTTCTGGAGAGCGCGACCACAGTCAAGGGGGCACCGTTGGGAGCGACGGAGAGGCGCCCTCCACCTGCCGCCGTCTCCTCGCATCCTACCCGCGCCTGGGAGGCCGGCTGGGCGGAGCTTGGGGTCCCGACCACGCGGAGCCCTGGGCGGTCTTCGTGCCCAGATCTCGCCGCCCAGCCATCCATCCCACGGCCCCCGTACCTGACTCGGCCGTCGTCACCTACTCTCTCAATCCTCGGTGTCTGTTCTGAGGCCAACACAGTCAACGGGGGCTGGTGAGTTTAGGGCTGAGCCTGTAATTCAGAACGGGAAGGTGGCACGCCAAGGGGAGTGAGGGCCCGAGGCACTAGTACAGGCCAGTCTCCGTAGAAACTTTCTCCACCGCCGGCCCGGCCGCGGCCGCCATGTTTCCGCCGCCAAATCCGCGACGGTACGGAACGCCGCCGGAGTCAAACCTCGCCGCGCACGCCCTCCGCGAGGCCCGGCCCCGCCCCGCGCAAACCCGCCGCGGCGCCGCGGGCTCAGGTGCGCCAGGCTCGGCTCCAGCGCCCGCCGCCCCACCTGAGGCGCCACCCCAGTTAGGGCCAAGGTCGTCTCCCGCAACCCTAATCAGTGGCGTGGAACAGGGAGCGGGAAGACCACCAAGGGTCAGACTGTGCCCATCAAGCCTCTAGGTCGCCGCCTCAAACGAGTGAAACTGGGGCGAGACGGCCGTGTGTGGACTGTAAATTCGGCAGGATGCTTTGCTGCTCGTTAGTATGAATGGCCTGGTATATGCCTTGTGTCCGCCGACCAACTGAAGCCCAGGCTCCTGACGCCCACTTCCCAGGCCTTTCTCATCTGGCCTAGCCTGGTTTTCTAATTAAATGTGCCATTAATGATGTACCGTCACCCTTAGCAATCCCAGCCTGGTCTGTTTCATTCCCGCTCCTCATCCCTGACCCTTACACTTCCTGGAGGCTCTTCAAGCCCTCCTCATTTCCTACTCGGAATGCACTGAAAAAAACATTTTCAGAGGAATTTAGCAATGGCTCCGGAGTCTGATAATCTTGGAGTTTGAAGTCTAGTTGTGACCTCACAACAACCTCCCAAAGAAACTTTCTTTCTAGGCTAGAAGTATTAGATGATCTAATACACACACACACACACACACACACACACACACACACACACCTTTCGGAGGTTGTGAATATTCAGTGGAACATTTTTTCGTTCTGGCTTACAGTAGGCCTTCAAAAGGTGTGAGTTCCTCTTCCTTCTTAAGAAGTTCTCCCTGCCTTTTGTTAAATCAGCTTCTGTTCCCACCATCATTTTTATACTGCTTAGAATTAGAGGCCTCAAATCTCTGATCCTCCGTTTTCTCCTAGATGAATGGAAAGCTGATTACATGTGAAATAAAATGTCTTAAAACTTTTGGTTTATCTCCTTAGGAAAAAATTCAGAATCCTTAAATACAAATTTTGTAGTCTGGCCCCTTTTACCTCCAGTTTGAACTCCCTCCACACTTCCCAGCTCTCTGACCCACCCCTCCCTTTCCTTCCCTCAAAGGCAGGGGATTATTTGCTCAATATTAAATCAGCTTAGCATAGCACCATACGTAGTTGGCACTAAAATATTTTTAAAATAATAGCACAAGCCCTCAACAGTCACTAGTTCTCTCATGTATTGTTTATTGTTATCAGCTATGTATTTTTCCTGTCTGGCATAATGGTATGTGAATTTCTTCCTTTTCACTTAATAAATGTTGGGAGTTGGTATGGGTAGCACATAGTACAAGATTTTAAAAAATATTTTCTGCGGGTCAACAACCTCTGTAAAATTTTATAATGGATATTTTATAAATAAAGGTTCATTTTGGTACAATTTCACATTTTCCCCATGTTTGATGACTTTAAAGGCAACTTTGGAACACCCTGTACAGGGTCACACCACTCTCAGATACTGTATATGTAAATGGAAAGTTTGAGTTAGATTCTCTCTAGACTCCTACTTCTAATGTAATCACTACCCAACATCCTAATCTGTAACTCTGCCCCCTGGGTAACACCAGTACGGCCAACTATTTGCAAAGTGTTTCTAGTCAAATATATTGCCATCACTTCCAGTTCAACTTGTCTTTAATAACTCTTTTTTTAATGCCCACCATTTAAACCCTGCTCCCTTATTTGGGAATTTCTCACTTTAGGAGTCTAGTACAGAAGTGCCAAATACTTGCTCAGTTAATCATGTATGAACTGGAAGATAGTGGACTCAAAAAACCAGGCACAGAAAGCTACACTTCTTGGGGGACTACAGAAGTATAGCAAGGTAAGCTCCTGGGACAGCAGTGAGAGTGGTACTCATAGGTGCCATCTGTCATCCGTATTAGTGGTGTCAGAGATACTGCAACTGCCTATATTTGGCAGAGGCAACAACCCAGAGCCCTCTCCCAGTCAGGTCTGTAGCCTGTCTTAGTGTGTATGTGAATTTTTGTGTAGCCTGTTATAGACTCAGTGTACTGTATTGCCAATTGTAGTCTCTGGCCATATAGAGCAATCCTGTGAGCTACCCCAAATCCTCTAATAAATTTCTTCTTTTGTTAAATCAATTATAGTTCTTTCTTTTGCTTAGCATTGAGACCCCTCATTAAAAGAGTGCTTTTTCCTCTACATCCTCCAACATGATCCTCTTACTTAGGCCCTTAAAACCATTTTTGATGCTTGTTATCTTTTCCTTATACTTTGGACTACTTCAGTGAGATGTATATAGGTTTGAAAGTTAACTTTAATCTGCCCACTCCAGCTTGAGTAATTAGCATTTTGAAAGACACTAATCAAGAAAATTTACTACAAAGTTGGATATGCAAATGATTCTCATATTACTATGTAAATCTGCTCTAGAGGTACATTCATTAGCATAAAGGCTTAGAAAGAATCTTTTATTGTAGAAATGAAGTGTTCAAGCTATGAGGCTAGAAGTATGGAGAGTCCTTAAAGAACTCAAATTAGATCTCTCATTTGACACCACAGTCCCACTACTAGGTATCTACCCTGGAGAAAAAAAATTATTTTATCATGAAGACATTTGCACTAGTTTGTTTATTGCAGCTCAGTTTATAGTCACCAAAATGTGGAAACAACCTAATGCTCATCAACTCAAGAATGCATTAACAAACTGTGGTATATGTATATCATGGAATGTTATTCAGCCATAAGAAAAGATGATGACTTTACATCTTTTGTATTAACCTGGATGGAGCTGAAACACATTCTTCTTTGTATAGTCTCACAAGAATGGAAAAGTACTTAATTTTATTATGATGGCAGTAGATAATCTAATACACACACACACATAGGAGAAAAACTTAATTCAAACTGGGGAGAGGGGAACGAAGGAGGGGGAGAGGAAAAGAGGGAATTGTCGTGTTCCCACTTAATGGGCAAAATGTAGAGGTATTTGGCACATCTTTTTGGGTGCAGGATGCAACTGCAACAGGGACTCTACCTAACAAATTCAAATATTGTTACCTGGTTGTTTGTACCTTTACATTAGCCGGAAATTAAAAAGATATGAGGCCACCTAGAATATTGTAAAGGCACCTCTTCCCTTGCGTAAACGTGGTGTAAAATGTGCTGAGTCTAGCAGACTGACACGTTTCAGAATGACTGAGTCTAGGCTGCTGTCTAATACTTTGCCACAAAGTACTGTTTGTCTTCTCTTTTTGTGGTTGCTTGATGATGAAATATTTGTACAGTAGTCTTCAGTCTGAGACTTGCTTTCATTGTAGGACACCTAGTAGCAAGGGAGAAGATAAGTAGCACTCCTCAGTCTTAACTTATTGAAGACTACCAGTATTTACCAAAAGAAGATGAATTTATCAGTTCTAATAGTTTTGGGGTAGAGTCTTTGGATTTCTCTAAATATATAAGAACATATCATCTGCAAACAAGGATAATTTGACTTTTTCTTTTTCAGTTTATTTATTTTCCACTTATTTCTTTCTTTGTCCTTTGTTTCTAATTGTTCTAGCTAGAACTTCCAGTACTATGTTGAATAACAGCAGTGAAAGTGGGCATCCTTGTCTTGCTCCAGATCTTCCAGGAAAGGTGTTCAGTTTTTCCCTGTTCAGTATATTAGCTATGGGTTTGTCACATGTGGCTCTTACTGTGATGAGATATGTTCCTTCTGTATCCAGTTTCTTGCGAGTTTTTCTCATGAAGTGTTGAATTTTATCGAATGCTTTTTTAGTGTCAATCAAAATGATCAAATGGTTTTTGTCCTCCATTCTGTTGATATGATGTATCACATTGATTTGTGTATGTTGAATCATCCTTGCTTCACTGAGATACATCTCACTTGATCATGATGAATCATCTTTGAATTTTATTTTTCATTTTATTTGTTCATTTTTATTTATTATTATTATTATTTTTGAGACAGGGTTTCATTCTGTGCCCTGAGTAGAGAGCTATAGTGTCATATCTCACAGAAACCTCAAACTTCTTGGACTCAAGAGATCCCCTTGCTTCAGGCTCCTGTGTAGAGGGGGTCTTGCTTTTGTTTAAGCTGGTCTCGAATTCCTGAGCTCAGGAGATTAACCAACCTCACCTCCCAGAGTGCTATGATTACAGGTGTGAGTTACCATGCGTGGCCTGAATAATCTTTTTAATGTGTTGTTGAATTCAGTTTGCTAGCATTTTGTTGAGGATTTTTGCATCTATGTTTATCAGAGATTTTGGCTTATAGTTTTCTTTTTCTGTTGTGTCTTTGTCTGGTTTGGGTTCTGGAGTGATACAGGTCTCGTAGAATGAGTTTGGGAGTATCTTCTCCTTAACTTTTGGAACAGATTAAGTAGGATTGATATTAGTTCTCTGAATGCTTGGTAGAATTCAGCTGCGAAGCTGTCAGGTCCTGGGCTTTTCATTGATGGGAGACTTTTTATTATTGCTTCTATTTCATTGCTTGTTATTGGTTTATTCAGGTTTTGGATTTCTTCTTGGTTCTATCTTGGCTTGTATATGTCTAGGAATTTATCCATTTCTTTTAGGTTTTCAGATTTATTGGCTTGCAGTTGCTCATAGTAGTCTTTAATGATCTTTTGGATTTCTGCAGTATCAGTTGTAATGTTTCCCTTTTCATCTCTGATTTTATCTGGGACTTTTCTCTCTTCTTGTTAGTTTGGCTACAAGTATGTCAATTTTGTTTACCTTTTCAAAAAAACTTCTCATTTTGTTGATCTTTTACATTTTTTGTCTGTATTTCATTTATTTATGCTTTGATCTTTATTATTGCTTTCCTTTTACTAACTTGGGGATTAGTTTGCTCTTGTTTTCCTAGTTCTTTCAGATGCATCTTTAGCTGGTTTATTTGAAGTTTCTCAACTCTTTTGATGGAGGCACTTGTTGCTACAAATTTAGTACTGCTTTAACCAGATCCCATAAGATTTGGAATGTTATGTTTTCATTTTCATATTTTTCAAAAGTTTTTAAATTTCCTTCTTAATCTCTTCATTCACCCACTGGCTGTACAGGAACATATTGTTTAATTTCCATGTAATTATATAGTTTCTATTTAATTTTTTGAGTTTTATTTTGTGGCCTAATATATGGTCTTTTGAGAATAAGCCATGAGCTGAGAAGATAAATGTATATTCTGTTGTATCAAATGCCTACTAGGTCAATTTGGTCTGTAGTGCAGATTAAGTCTGATGTTTCTCTTGTTTGCTGGGTAGATGATCTGTCCGATGCTGAAAGTAGGGTGTTGAGGATTCTAGCTATTGGGGTTTTGGGGTTTATTGCTCTCTTTAGCTTTAACAACATTTGCTTTGTATATCTGGATGCTCCAGTGTTAAATGCATATATATTTACTATTGTAATACCTTCTTGGTGAACTGACTTCTTTTATCATTATAGAATGACCTTCTTTGTCTATTTTTTACAGTGTTTGTCTTGAAAAGTGTCATTTAATATAATTGTAGCTATTCTGCTCTTTTTTTTAGCTTTCATTTGCATGGAATATCTTTTTCCATCCTTTTGTTTTCACTCTGTGTGTGTCTTTATAGGTGAAGTGAATTTCATATAGGTAGCATATAGTTGGTTCTTATATTTTTATACATTCAGCCACTCTATGTCTTTTGATTGGGAGAGCTTAGTCCATTTACATTCAATGTTATTATTGATAGGTAAGAACTTACTGCTGCCATGTTGTTATTTGATGGTTGTTTTGTTCCCCTCCCTCCGTCCCTTCTTTTCCTGCTTCTTTCCTTCTTGTCTTCCATTTTATAAAGTATTTTCTCTGGTAGTGTGTTTTAATTTCTTGCTTTTTATTTTTTGTGTATCTTTTCCTTTTTTTTCAGTTTTTGGCCAGGGCCGTTTGAACCCACCACCTCCGGTGTATGGGGCCGGCGCACCTACTTCTTTGAGCCACAGGCGCCGCCCCATGTATCTTTTATAGGGCTTTTGATTTGAGGTTACCATGAGGCTTACAAAAATATAAGCAACAATTTTAAATTGCTAACAACTTAACACTGCTTATAAAAAACAAACAAGCCAAGAGAAATCTAAAATCAACTCCACACTTTAATTTCCCACTCTCCTAACATTTTATTGTTTCCATTTAGATCTTTTTATACTATCTATCTCTTAAAAGGTTGTTGTAGTTACCATCTTTGGTAGGTTTGTCTTTTAGTCTTCTTACTCAAGATGCAAGTGGTTTACACACCTCAATTACAATAATAGAATGTTCACTATTTGTCTCCCTGCTTACTATTACCAATGAGTTTTAAACCTTCAGATGATTTCTTATTATTTATTAATATCTTTTTTTTAATTGTTGGGGATTCATTGAGGGTATAAGAAACCAGGTTACACTGATTGCATTTGTTAGGTAAAGTCCCTCTTACAATTATGTCTTGCCCCCAAAAGGTGGGTCACACACCGAGACCCCACCCCCCTCACTCCTTCCCTCTCTCTGCTCTTCCTTTCTCCCACCGCCACTCACTCCTTCCTGCTCTCTGCTCTTCTTTTTCCCCGCCCCCCCTTCCTTCACTCTCTCACTGCTCTCCCCTTCCCACCTCCACCGTGTCATTAATTGTCCTCATATCAAAATTGAGTACATGGGATTCATGCTTCTGCATTCTTATGAAACTTTACTAAGAATAATGTGTTCCACTTCCATCCAGGTTAATAAAAAAGATGTAAAGTCTCCATCTTTTTTAATGGCTGAATAGTATTCCATGGTATACAACATATAACACAGCTTGTTAATCCATTCCTGGGTTAGTGGGCATTTAGGCTATTTGCACATTTTGGCGATTGTAAACTGACCTGCAATAAACAGTCTAATGCAAGTGTCCTTATGGTAAAAGGATTTTTTTTCCTTCTGAGTAGATGCCCAGTAATGGGATTGCGGGATCAAATGGGAGGTCTAGCTTGAGTTCTTTGAGGTTTCTCCATACTTCCTTCCAAAAAGGTTGTATCAGTTTGCAGTCCAACCAGCAGTGTAAAAGTGTTCCCTTCTCTCTACATCCACGCCAGCATCTGCAGTTTTGAGATTTTGAATGTGGGTCATTCTTACTGGGGATAGATGATATCTCAGGGTAGTTTTAATTTGTATTTCTCTAATAATTAGGGATGATGAGCATTTTTTTCATATGTTAGTCATTCATCTGTCTTCTTTAAAGAAGGTTCTATTCATGTCTCTTGCCCATTGATATATGGGATTGTTGGCTTTTTTCATGTGTATTGATATCTTTTTATTTTAGATTGAAGAACTCCCTTAGCATTTCTTGTAGGGCAGGTCTGGTGTTGATGAAATTCCTCAGCTTTTGTTTGTCTGGGAAGTCTATTTCTTCCACATTTGAAGGATATTTTCACAGGATATATATTGTAGGGGTAAGATTTTTTCCTTCAGCATTTTGACTTTGTCATGCCACTATCTCTGGCCTCTGTAAGGTTTCACTGCCAACAGTATTAGAGCTCCTTTATATGTTATTTTTGTTCCCCTTTGCTTACTTTTTAAATTTCTTGTTTAAATTTTAAAATTTACTGTGTACATTAATGCATTTATGGGGTACAATGTGCTGATTTGATATACAATGTGGAATGCTTGCATCTAACTGATTAACATAATCATCTCCTCTCTTAGTTGTTTGTTGTGGTAAGACATTCATACTCTATTCTTTTTTTTTTTTTTCCAGCTGTAACTTTATTCCACCGTCTCCAACTTCAGAATCCCAATCTTACAGTACACAGCATTATGTGGAGGGAGGGTAAAGACTTGACAGGAAAAAGCGATAATGGCATGCCCCATGGTTCATTTCCAGGTTTCTTCCCTGGGCGATTCAAAACCTCCAAAATAAGGTCAAGTAACACAATAATAGGCTTGCTCTTACATCACAAGCTGTTTTTTGAAAGTGTGCATAGGTCTCTGACTCACACCAGGTGTCCTCCTCGCCATGGGCAAGGGCTAGTGGGGAGAATATTCCCAGCCTTATTCCAATAGTAATAAATAACCCTGCAGTATGAGCAGCACTGGCGGGTGGCCCATAGCCCACCCATTGCTACTGCTGTGGAGCCAGGCCTGCCTCATAGCCCTCCGTCTTCATGTCATTGAGTCCTAGCTCTTTGTTTTGGTCAAAGGTGCGCTTATAATGCTCCACCTTCATCTCAGGATCATCTTCGGGTGCATACACATTCTGCAAGTAACTGTTTCCTGCTGGATCATCCATAATAAAGTGGGCCTTCACTTTACCCTCGATGATCTGGTCCAACTTCTGGCTAAACTCCTGCAATTTCTCCGTCTGGCCAGGATTAGAACTGTCACCCAGTGTGAAAGGGTTCTTGGTCACCAGTTCCCGGACGTCTTTCAGCAGCCCCTCCAGTGTAGTGAACTTGCCCCCGAGGACAGCCATTCCCAGTTCAAATTCTAGCTCTGGAATTTCCACACTGCAAGTCTCAGACTTGAGGAGGTCTCTGGTCATATCTGAAGAATCTGTGATGTGGAGGGTGATCCTGGTGCCCAGTGGCTCTATTGCTCCTCCAGATTTCACCTCATTGGTCCGATGCCCACAGTTCTCACAGTTGGTAGCCATGATGATAACCTCCTTGAAGTGAGGTATTTGTACTAGCTTCATGTTGGTCTGAGCTGGGGCATTGCATTCAGGGCAGTTTGTGTTGAACTGTAGGACTTCATTTCTGAGGTCCTCTTCTGGCTTCTCTCCTGGTGCTTCTGCTTGGAGCCCCAACATCTCATCCTGCTGTAGGGTCCGCTTGTAGCGTGTGATCACCAGGGCATCATCTTTCTGGGGAGCATGGGGGTTTTCCACAAAGCTGTTTCCTGCAGGATCATCAATGATCAGAGTGAAAGGGGAGGACACTTGCTTTAGCGCCTTCAGTTTGCCAATGAACTCATCAATTCTTTCAGCTGTGGCATCTTTGTTTGCCCTTCGTGTGGGCTGGTCCTGCTCCAGGCCAGAGATAGCACGGTTGATCAATCCTTCAACAGTGGTCAGAGTTCCCTTCTGGCTGAAGGCAGGAATTTCAAAATCCAGCTCAGGGATCCCTGTGGTGGCAGAGTCTGTCTTCACTACTTCTCTGTTCATGTCCTCCAGGGCCCTGACAGTCAAAGTGTAACGCACTCCCTGGTCCTGGATCCTGCCTGCCGACTGGATCTCTGTGTTATTCCAGCCTCAGTGCTCACAGGAAAAGGAGCTCACGATTATTTCTCTGAAGAGGGGGATCTTGGTGAGCAGGAGGCGCGTTACGCCGTTGTTGTAACAGTTCGTGCGACTCGATCTCGGTGGGCTGCTGCTCGTCGTCCTCGGCGCTGATGGGCCGGAACAAGAGCCCCGGGGCGGACGACGGGGCGGTGGCGGCCCCCGGGGGCGCGGGCTCTACAGCCCCTCTGGCCGCCATCACCACCACGCGCCTCATACTCTATTCTTAATAGTTTAGAAATGTATCATTGCATTATGTACATTAGGTTAGGTCCCCCCAAATACCCTCCCTCTTCCTGACTTCCGCCCTTGTCTCCCCTCTCTCTCCTCTTCTCTCCTTTCTGGACTATGCTTATGTTTTATCATTCATATGCATGTGTAGGTGATTATATATTGGTTTCATAATAGTATTGAATACACTGGATACTTTTTCTTCCATTATTGAGATACTGTACTAAGAAGAATATGTTCCAGCTCCATCCAGATAAACATAAAAGATGTAAAGTCTCCATCTTTTTTATGGCTGCATAGTATTCCATGGTATACATGTACCACCTTTGTTAATTCATTCATGGATTGATGGGCACTTGGGCTGCTTCCATGACTTGGCAGTTATAAATTGGGCTGCAATAAACATTCTGGTGCAAATGTCTTTGTTGTTAAATGATTTCTGATCATCAGGGTATAAATCTAAAAGAGGAATTACAGGGTCTACTTTTAGTTTCTTGAGTATTCTCCAAACTTTTTTCCAAAAAGGCTGTATTAGTTTGCATTCCCACTGGCTGTGTAGAAGTATTCCCTTCTCCCTTTGCTTACTTTAGAACCCTTTTATTGAATGCCTTGAGGCAGCCTTATTTAAGTCTGCTTGGTGTCCTGTGACCACTTTCTTGTACTTATGTATTGACATCTTTCCCTAAGTTTCAAAATTTCTCTGTTATTTTTTGCTTGAACAAACTTTCTACCCCAACCTCTCTCTACCTTCCATTTAAGGCCAATAACTCTTAGATTTTCCCTTTTGAGTTTTTTTCTAGATCTTGTAGGTATTAATTCTAAGCTCACTAATTCTTACTTTTGTTAGATCAGTTCTGCTGGCCAGAGACAGCATTTTTTAGTTCATCAATTAAATGTTTTAGCTTTAAGTTTTCTACTTGATTTTTTTTTTTTTTTGTCATTTCAATCTCTTTGTTAAATTTCTCTGTAGGCTTCTGAATTCCTTCTCTGTGTTATCTTGAAGTTCACTGAAGTTGTTCAGAACCGCTATTTTGAGTTCTCCATCTGAAAGGTTGTATGTCACCGTCACTCTGGGGTTGGTCATTGGTGTCGTATTTAGCTCCTTGGAGGTCATGTTTTCCTAGTTGTTCTTGATGCTTGTGGATGTTCATCAGTGTCTTGGCATTGAAGAGTTAGGTGTTTATTTTCATTTTCACCCTCCAGGCTTGCTTGAACCTGTCTTTCTTGAGGAGGCTTTCTAGATATTCAAAGGGAATTGAGTGTTATGATCCAAGTCTTTGGTCACTATTGCCATATCAGCACTGGGAGTGTCCTACGCTCAGTAATGCTGTGACTCTTGCAGACTTCTGGTGGAATCACTTTGGTGGACTTAGGGTAAGACACAGGAGGATTCTCTGGATTTCCAGGCAAAAGTCTCTCCTTCACTTTTCCCCAGAAGGCGTGTTCCTCTCCATATTGGGCTGCCTGGAGTTGAGACAAGCTGACATCAATACTCCTTCATGGATACCACAGCTGGGACTGTTCCAGGTCATACCTGAAGCCAGCACAGTCTCTCAGAAGGCCCATGATGATTACTGCCTGGCTAATGCTTATTTTTATTTAAGCCCCAAGGGATCTTTGGTCAGCAGGTGGTGAATCCTTCTAGGAATGGGTTTTTTCTGGCCCAGGATGAGGGTGACAGGTGGTCCGGAGTTCCAATGCAAAGTCCCACAATCACTTCATTTTCCCTCTGCCAGGCACGCAAATTTTCTCTCTAGCTGGTGCTCCTAGGGTATGAGGGAGGGTTGTTGCAGGCAATGCAATTCTGTCTTTCCTACTATCTTCAGTGCCTCTTGATATAATGTTCAAACCATCTACGACTACTGTGATTGATCAACTGATTTTTGGTTCTTATAAAGGTGCTTCTTGTGTGGATAATTGTTTATTTTTGTGTTCTTGCATGATCACTGGAGAATTCTGTTTGGTCATCTTGCTCTGCCTCCTCTGTTCCCAAATTCTAAAGAGAGATAATAAGCATCCTCACTATTTGAATACTTTCAGTCTGCTATTCTAAGCGATGCATCTCATTTCATTAGCATTTCCATTGAATTAGTGATTGCAAGTATTTCTTCATATGGCAGAAGCATGATTTGGTTAATTCTTTTTAAAATTTTAAATGTTTTGAATTTGTGCTATTGAAAATACTACACTTGGGCTCATGGAATTTGTGATGTGTCACATATCTGATTATCACTTTGGAATATAGATTCTTCCTAGATTGAAGAACATAACATTTTAAGACTTTAACTCATACTGCTAATTCCTTGCCAGAATGGAATTATTTTGTACTCTGACTGTCAGTGAACCACAGTTTTGGCAGCAGAAATTTTATCTTTTTAAATCTTTTGCTACTTTTTCTTTATCATTTTGAAACTAATGCATTACTGTCTTCTTAAAAGTGAAAGATGTTAATAAAAAGTCTGATATTAATTTTATTTGTATTCTTTTGTAGGTAATCTGTCCTTTTTGTCTCAGTTTTTAGAAAATTATATCGTAAATGTTCTGAAATTTTATATGCTTGCATATAAGAAAAGTCTATATTTTTATTTAGCAGTTTCATTTTATTTGGCAGCTCTTTTGTGTTAAAATATTCCAATAATTTTTAAATGCTGGAAAAATATTGGCCATATTTTTTCCCAGTATTCCATTTCTTCTATTTTCCTCTATTCTATCAAGTGGAATTTCTATTTCTAACAAATTTCTGAAACTGTACCTAAACTTTGTTTCTTAGTATTTCTTTTCTTTTCTTTATTTACTTTTTGCCTTTATTGCTTTGCACTGTTTGGGGGAGGAATTCCTCAGGGTAATGTTACAGCTACTAAATTCTACTCAGGTTATTATCAACCAAGCAATCAAGAACAGACAAGAGACCAGACCACAATGTAGTAAAATAAAGCATCTAGAAGGATTCAGCTAGGAGCCAAATTGTGTTCTGAAGAGAGGGAAGGCAGTGGGGGTTGTTAAGAGAAAATCACAAGGAAGCTAAGGATGATTATACACGTTGTTTTGAAAGAATTATCATTGATGGAGGGAGCAAGCCTAGTACATGAGTCCATAGTTTACTGGTGTTGCTGTTCAGAATTTCAGAAAATCAACTGTTTTCCGGGATATTGTAGACACGGAAATTAGGCCCAGTACAAAGCTCAAGGCAAGTTTCTGTTTTTGTTGTTTTGTTTTTGAAGGATGCGCAGGCAGTTCTTAGACTGGCTTCCCAACTCCATCTTAGAGGCCTGAACCAGAGTGATGCCATGTTATATATCACCTTTCACACTATCATTTTTTAAATTCACCTAGGCCTCTAGTTTCTTTCTAAATTTTTTTTCTTGAAGTGTTATCCTTTTATGATCTCTCCTATTTCTTGTTTGATCGCATCAGCTTTGTTTATCTCTTGAGGATATTAAACATACATTTTCTAAGTTTTGTTCTGATTGCTGATTCTACTCTATTTCTTCAAATTGTGTTGGATTTGTCTTCTTTCTTTCATGCTATTGACTTTGTTCAGGTGTTAGGAATTCCTTGTTTTTCCAAAGTAGCTTTCCTGCTGTAAAACCTGAGGCTTCCTGCTTTCCTTGCTTGCAGAGACTGATAGAATTTTCCCAAGAGTATTCATGGCTTGGCACTCATAGCTCAGTGGTTAGTTAGTGCGCTGAGCACATGCATAAGGGCAGGCAGGTTCGAACCTGGCCCTGGCCTGCTAAACAACAATGACACCTGCAAAAACAAAAACAAAAAAAATAGCCAGGCATTGTGGCAGGCTCTTATAGTCCAAGCTGCTTGGGAGGCAGATGCAAGACAATCACTTAAGTTCAAGAGTTTGAGATTGCTGTGAGCTGTGACGCCACAGCACTCTACCCAGTGCGACAAAGGACAAAGGGGGACTTTGTCTCAAAATAAATAAATACAAATAAATAAATTGTATTCACATTTCCTTATTCACATGACCCTCTAATTTTCAATGCAGCTATATTTATATTAAATTATTTTAAATATATTCTCCATTATTTCTCTGGACTCAAGGTAGGAAGGGGTTATTTTTACATATGTTGATTCCATCTTCTTAAAATTCTGCAGGGGCGGCGCCTGTTGCTCAGTGGGCAGGGCGCTGGCCCCATATACCATGGGTGAGGGATTCAAACCCCACCCTGGCCAACTGCAACAAAAAATAGCTGGGCATTGTGGTGGGCACCTGTAGTCCCAGGTACAGGTGCCTGCCACAACACAAGCAACTGTAGTCCTGAGTCCCTGTACTCAGGAGGCTCAGGCAAGAGAATCGCCTAAGCCCAAGAACTGGAGGTTGCTGTGAGTTGTGATGTCACAGCACTCTACTGAGGGTGACAAACTGAGACTCTGTCTGTAAAAAATAAATAAATAAATAAATTCTGCATTACATTTTCTAATTGAATATTACTTTCTAGAAAAGTATTTTTTAAAATTTGACCATTAGGCTAAATTTTTAATGTTATACGTAGCAATATTTTCTAAAAAATAGTTTATTATTTCCTTTTGACTTTTTATAGCTCTTATTTTTTAATCTTATTTAAAGCATTGTTTAAAAATGTTGGTTTAACATTAAATATGTGGTTAAAGTAGGCATTCTTGGAATGTTCCTGACTTTAATGGAAAGCTTCTAGTATTTCTACCATTAAGCATAATCTTGATGGCTGATTTATGGGAAATAAAGAATATAATCTTCAATTCTTAGTTAACTAAGAGAAGTTATTCATAGTGTATTTTGTTTATGAAACTGGTTTTGAATTCCATCAAATTTTCTTTGAGGCTCTTTTGAGCTAAACGTATGGCTTTCTCTCACTGATTCATTGATATATTAATCTGTTATATTAGTTACTACTAATAACCTGTTTTCACAATTCTGGGAATAAATCGTCATTGGTCTTTTAATAAACTATTGAGTTCAATTCTCAAGATTTTATTTCTGGTCTATTTTTAAGTGAGATTTGTACATGATTTTCTTTCTGGTGTTACCTTTGTAGGTCTTAGTACATGTAGTATATTTGTTTTCTTTTATAAACTGGATAATTTTGTATTTTTTTCTATTTTGTGTAATAAATTATTTAGTAATCTTTAAATTTGAAGGAACACCATCCTAAGCATTTAGATTCAAGACTTTTTATGGAGAGGTGATTTTCTTTCTTCTAAAACCACAGTAGAACATCCATAGTTGACCACCTCCCTACATTGAGCACCTCCTTATGTTGACCTAATTTTCATAAATCGACATGTACCACATGGACAGAACAGTAGAGTAGAGTAGAGTTCCTTATTTTGACTCCCTCCACATGTTGACCAGTTTGTTACAGTCCCATGGGTGGTCAACTTACAGAGGCTCTACTGTATATTCTTTTATGTTCATTGGTCTTTCAAATTTTTACCCTTGAGTTAATAACTGACATGTTTTTCCATGTAATATTGACCATGTAAATCCAGGTTTTTCTAATTTATTAGTTTTAAAAGTACTTATCATGTCATACTTTTAATGCATGTATTTACAACTGTGCCTGACATGTAAGTTCTCAACTGTTAGCGATTTTCATTTTCATATTGATCAATAGTGCCAGACATCTTTAAATTTTTCCCTTTTCTCATTTTTCAGATCAGCACCTTAATTAACACCCAGAGCTCAGCAGGGAGGCCAGGAACTTTGTTAGGAAGCAGGGAGAGGGGAGAAGGCCTTAGATACAATACAACATTCTTTTATCTTTGTTGCATCTAATTATAAAAACAAAGACAAAACAGTAACTTCTGGCTTTTACATTTAAAGGGATTTAGCCCTATTTTGCTTCACATTTCTCTCCCTTCCTTCCCAACTCTTTATTTTAACTACATTCTCAGAATTTAATAGTTTTCCTTCAACTGTATAACAATTTTTATATGCTTTATTTGGTTTCAGTGTTCCTATCTTTCCTTAATACTATAACCCACATCATGTTTGGTTTAGCGGCTCCCAAAGTGTAAGGGAATATTTAAATACTCTGATTTTGAGATTCCACAAAAACCTCCAGACCTGAGTTCTTTGAAATCCTCATTCCCAGGTGATTCTGATGAAATGCCAGGTTGGGGAACCATTGTTCTGTCCAACAGAGAAATGAAACAAACTGGACTGGTGAGGATATTGGGGGAGGGGGCGTGGTGGTGTGGTTGATCATTGTGGGTTGAAAGATCTAGATTCTCCTAGTTCTCATTCTACATCTCTAGTTTTCCTTCACTTCAGTTGTTTCAATTGTTTTTAAAAACTGGTACCACTTCCTCTTAAATAAAATTTTCCTAAAAGTCCCTCTTGGTTTTCTTTTCCTTTTTTTTTTTTTTCCCCTTCTCTTTTTGAGACAGAGTCTCACACTGTTGCCCAGGCTAGAGTGCAGTGGCATCATCATAGCCCACAGCAACCTCAATCTCATGGGCTCAAAGGATCTTCCTACCTCACCCTCCCCAGTAGCTGGGACTACAGATGCCAGCCAGCTACCACACCCAGCTAATTTTTCTATTTTTAGTAGAGATGGGTCTTGCTTTTGCTCAGCTGCTCTCAAACTCCTGAGCTGAAGGGATCCTCCAGCTTCAGCCTCCCAGAGTTCTAGGATTACAGGTGTGAGTCACCACTCCCTGTTTTCCTTTTTCTACTCTCTTAGTTCTAGATATTAACTCTGAATTCTTTGCAATTGATTTCCAAGTCCGTAGATTTCAAGCTATCCTGGAACCCTGGTTACATTTTAAACTTGTCTAAAAGCTGCCTCTCTGAACCTGAACCCTTCCCTTCTCATGTCTCCTGATTATGTGTCCTGTACACATAGTCCTGGTTCCACCTTCCTGATTCCATTGCCATTGCCATAATTCATGCTAGTTTCTTTTGGGATGGCATAGAGCCTCCCTTCCACTTTCTGGCTCTTTAGTAGTACATCCTTGTGTTTGATTGACCTTCTTAAAATACTGTTATGTTCCACAATATTTAAGCTCAAAATCTTTCAGTAATTGTTCACTGTTTATGGAGTTGAAGTTCTTTAGTCTGATAACCAAGTACCTCCAAAAATATTGCCTTTACTGTTATTAACCCTGATCACTAACACTGCTGGTCAGTGTCCTGGACTCCATCCAGTGGAAATGCTCCTTAATTCAGGGTCTCATTTTCCCTTTCTATGTTTTTATCTCATTCCTCTAAAATATTTTTTTCTGTTTTACTTGTCCTAACCTTCAAAGCTCATTTCAAATGTCACAGCCTTTTTTCTTTCTTTCTTTCTTTTTTTTGAGAGTTTTATCTGGCAGTTTGGCCATAGGATGCCAGTTATCTGGTTAAACATTCCTGGATGTGTCTCCAGATGAGATTAGCATTAACTTGGAGTAAAGCACTTTGGTCTTTCCCAATTGCATTTGCTAATTGGGTTTAACATTTTCCAAACAGTTAAGGGTCCAAATAGAACATAAATAAACAGGCAGAAGAAGGTTGGAATTCTCATTTGAGCCAAGACATCCATCATCTCCTAATCTTGGACTAGGATTTACATCTTTCCCTGAGGCCCTAGGTGGAAGCAGTGTCTCCCTTTGAATGCTCATAGATTTTATCTGGGGGGTAACTGAAGATACTTCTCACACACCCCTTTTTGTATTTTCCTCTTTTGTTGTTTTAATTACTTTTAAAATGCATAGATTACACTACTTTCGCACAACTCAAACAACTTAAACGCGGGGTAAAATGTGGAAATTCTTCAGAACTTTGCCAAAGCCACTCCCGTACTTATAGGAAAACCGTATTCCTGTATCATATATTGGATCCTTCTAAGTCAGTATTTCTCAAAATGTTGGTGGCAGACCACCTATCCCACATCATCTGGGAGCAGGTGCTGTGTTAAAAACGGAGGTGCCTGTGGTCAGCCCAGATCTCAATCAGAATCTCCTGAAAGTGGGACCTAAGAACCTGCACTTCTGGACTTTTCTTTCCATTTAAAGACATTTATTCTGAGCCAAATTTGAGGACCATTGCCCAAAGCCACACCCAAGAAGCCTTGAGTAAGTGGACTTGTGGTGGTGGGGTTATAGTTTGGTTTTCTAGATTTCAGAACGACAGTAATTATGGGTAAAGTCATACATACCAATCAAAAAATGTCCTGCTTTTTGATATAGAAGTTCTTCAATATAATCGTTCTCAGTTATGGGGTTTATGCAAAAGGAAACATAACAAGAAATTTACTGGCCACCTTAGGCTAAATTATTAAAGAAACTAAAATATCATCATACAACAGAGCTTTCTAAATCCCTTACCTTCAATGTTTGCTACAAGTTTGCAACTAAATCCAAGAATACAGTAGCTCAACACATATAGATAAAGTAATTTTGTAGCCTTGCTTTTGACAGGTTGGTTTTTACTCTTAGATTGCCAGAAGGGTTTAAAGAATTGATGAGTGAGTGCCTCCCACCTTCAGTCCCATCTGGCCTGAAACATTTAATTGGAAGCAAGGGTTCTACCAGGGGCCTGGATGGACCTGGGGCCTGGAGCCACACCACCCTGGCAACACAGGGGACAAAGTAAGAGTTTGGTCATCAAATCTGCCTCTAGCAGACCTTGGCCAAAATGGGAAAGTATGAACAAAAATAAAATCTTAAGGCTTCCCCCCAGTGGCTGATTGAATAAAATCTTAAGGCTTCCCCCCCATCTTGGCCAAGGGGGTCCATTTCAGTGATTCTTAATTATACTAAATTTTGGGAATCATTGCTTTATCCATGCATTAAAAATAGGAGTTCTTAGACAAATGTATAATTTTGTTTTTCTCTTGTTTGTTGTCATGTTCCTTCAGTAGTACTATTCATATTATTTGACTTGCCTTTTATTTTTAACAATATATTTTGAAGACATTCAGAAGACAAACAGAGACTGTCTATAATGGGTTTATCATGACTTATATAAATATTTTTCTGTTGATGGTGATTTTTAGTTTTTAGTTATTAAGAACTATGCTTCAGTGAAGGTGTAAAATTTTACATATGATAATATGTTTAAAGATCAGAAATTGCTGGTTAAGTGCATATTCAAAATGATGATCTTGCTAAATTGTTCTCCATGAAGGCTTTTTGAATTTCTACCACTATTGCAAAACAATATTCATATTCCCATTCCGATATCAATAGTGCATATTACCATTTTTCAGTTTTATAAGTCTGAGGGATGAAAAATAGTATCTCTTTGTTGTTTTAACTTGCTCATTTTCTCATAACAAGTGATATTGAGCTCCTTTTTTGCCACTTGAGTTTCTTATATGAACTGTCAGATTCTGTTTCTTATTTATATTTATTATTTATTGAATTGTCTACCACTGTCCATTTTTTACTGATTTGAAATGTCACACTTGTCAAATACTAAATCCTATATGTTGGTTGGAAAGCTTGTGGATTTTTATTCTGTTTTGCTTATCTATTTGTACTTATCCCTTACTATCTGTTGTGACAGCTTTGTAGTTTGCTTTTATATCAACATCTTTAGTATTTTCTCAAAAAATTTCTTGGTTATCCCTATTCATTGTTTTCTTTCATATCAAATTTTAATCAGTTTATAAAAACCATACAAAAGTCTTTTTTGTGTTTTGATTGAAATTGCAATGGAGTATAGATTAATTTGGGGAAGATTTGACATTTTGCAAATGCTGATATCTCCCCGAATCGCAGATTTAACTGTGATCATTTATTTTCCCATCAGGAATCTGGCATTATCTGAAGTCTTATGCTCTTTGGTAAAGTTTTAGTATTTTTTAAAATACAGTTCTCAATTTTTTTATATTTAATTTGTTGCTAAGTATAGTTTTTTGTTTTTGTTTTTTGAAGCTTTCAATAGGATTTTTAAATTCCATTTGCTAATTGGTTTTTCCAGATTTTAGGAAAATGAATCTACTGAAATTTCTTATTAATTTGAAGAGATTTTTGGTCATTTCTCTTATGCTTTTAGTCAATAATACCATCAATAGATAATGAATTTTCATCTATTCCTTCCCGGTTGTTATGCCTCTTTTATTTATCTCATCTTACTAAATTAGGTAAGTCTGTTGGCTCACATTGAATAGTCTAATGAGACTGGGCATCATGGTTCTTCTTTTTGCCTTTAATGAAAGGTCTCTGGTGTTTGTTCATTAAATTATGAGGTTTTTCAATAGGTTTCTGTAGATTCCTTCCATCATGTTAAGGAGGATTTTTTCCTAATAATCTGAGTAAAGGCTTATATATGAAAGTGTTGGATTAAATAAATGTTTCTTCCAGCATCCAGATAATCATATGGGCTTTCTACTTAATTTGTGGATATAGTGACTTACATTATCACTTACTTGAATTCCTTCTCAGAAGAAAAAGAATCCTCTTTGGTGGTAATAAATTGTGCCCTATTACTTCCACTTGATTTTTTTTCTAGTATTTTATTTAGTGGTCTTGCATTACTGGTTGAAAGTGAAATTGACCTGTGGTTGGGCAGCCTAATGGCCTTCCAGGGACGTCCTAATTCATGGAACTTGTGACTAATCTTCTTTACATGGCAAAAGCGACTTTACACAGGTGATTTATTTATTTGAAAAGTAAATTTATTTCAGGCTAATGTGAGGGGAAGCAACCAGTCGAAATGTTTGATTTTGTTAGGTAGAGTTCCTTTTGTGGTTATGTCCCACACAAAAAACGGTGCACCAAACACCACCACCCTGTGCCCATTCAGTGAGAGCAGACCAGCCCCCTCCCCCTTCCTTGTTACCCCTTCCCCAAGTTGAATTGAGTTTTTATATATGTGATTTAGGTTAAAAATTTGCAATAGAGATATTGTTCTGGAATATCTGCATTGGCCCAATCTAATTGCTTAAGTCCTTAGAAAGGGAAAATCTTCTCCAGGTGAGGGGGATGGAGAGAATAAGAGAGAGAGATGCAATGACAGAAAAAGATTTGAGAAGTACTTGACCTGACATTGCTGTTTTTGAAGATGCAGGAAGAGAGCCCTGAATCAAGAAATGCAGGTAGTCTTCGGTTGGAAAAGACAGGAAAATGGATTCTTCCTTAGACTCACTAGAAAATAATGCAACTTTGCCAGTTTTTAGCCCAGTGAGATTCATGTTGGATTTCTGACATCTAGACCTATAAGGTAATAAATCTGTGTGTTGTTTTAAGCGGCTGAGTTTGTTACAGCAACAGTAGACAATTAACATGGTCTGTAATTTTATCTGTGCACTCTAAATTTGGAAACAGAACTACAGCTGAAAAAGTTTCCTTCTTTTCCAATGCTTTAAAACTGATTTTAGAAAAAATAATTCATAGAAGTTTGATAAAATTCACCTGTGAAACTGTCTAGTTCTTGTGCCCTGTTAGAGAAAGAGATGTTTGATGATTTTCACAATTTCTTTTGTGACATCCTTCTTTCTACCTTGTATTATTATAATTTTCAGGTATATATTTTGTTTCCTGTACTAAATTGGAAACTTCTCAAAGGCATAATCTGATGTATCTTGGTATCCAACTTAGTACCTAAAATAATCCCTTGCATACTGTAACATAACACTTGTCATATGGATATCTTATACAGCTGTGGGTCCTTACTGTGCTGTACACTGTATCTAGTGTTTATGAAACTAATCTCAAAAATATATAGTCACTTTGACAGCTCCATTGATTAGGTAACTCAAGTAATGTGGTGAATAAACATGAACTTTGAAGTCAGACATGAGTAAAATCCTGGATGAGCCCCTTTCCTCACTAGTAAAGGGATGATAATAGTAGGTTTACTTTATAAATGTTTAGAGAGGATAAATGGGAGGCAGTGTTTGTATGTGATACACAATAGCTCCTTAGCAAATGACACTTGTTATTCAGTTACCATAACCATTAAAAGGACTCTATTTAGAACCAAATGATATTTTATAGAAATGTTTTCTGCTGTTACTCCTGTTGTAATTTTCCAGTCTGTTGTCATATCAAAAGAGGATACTCAGTCTCCACCTCATTCTTGTGTGCATAGCCTATCATAAATAACTCCAGTCAGCTTAAGACAAGTATTCTCCATGGCTAAGCACACATTTGAGTAACTGGGAATATGATGGAAATAACACCAGATATGCTTTTACTGAGCTCAAGAAGTATAAAAACCCTTGAACTCTTGTTTCAAAGGTTTTCTTTGTAGTTAATGCTGTAAGGTTCTGAATCCCATCCTACTCAATGAAACTGGTGATTCTTCTACTTCGTATTAACTGCCATCCTTTATATTTATGGACTAAAGAAATAGTCACCTGTTTCATGAATTCGTATTTGAAAGAGACATCTTATATTGAGATTTGTTTTGTAGTTTTCATTGAAACCTTGGAGGATAGGTTATAGTACATTAGATGTCCTGTACATTATTTTCTGGGAATTGATAGGGGAGAAAAATAAAAGATAAGAAAATTTAACATGGGTTAACTTGCTTAGTATGGTTCTAAGGCCTTGATGTCAGATTTTGAGTTGGGTGGTGATGGTGGAGATGAAATTGCAAATATGCATGAGAGTCAGGACTGAAAAGGTGCTTTGCTAAAATAAATAATAGTCACCATCTGTTGTATTCCTACCGTAGGACAAAATTGTATTTTTTACCTTTGGTTTTAGATCTAACTTTGCCATGAGAAATTTTGTGGATTAAGAAACAGGTCCTAGAAGAAATTTTCCCATGCAAATTTTTCATGGTATTTAGTGGATACAAAGGCAGTGAAGAGTAGTTGGAATAATCCATTCCTTACACAAATTAAAAAACACCTAGAGCAGTGGAACAGATTAGCTAAATATTCCTTCTGAAGATAGAAAAGCTAATGATGGTTTACAAACTTAGATTGTTTTATTGGTAAAAAGAAGGACTTGGGGGATAGCAGTGATCGGGTAAGAAAAGTGGGATCTTAAGATACAATTCCTTTTAATGGGTGGGGGTAAGCCTAGATGAGAAACTGTACCACATCATTTAGTGTTACTCTCAGCTTCATTTTATACAAACCATTTCAGACTTTTCTGACGTATAAGTTGAGCTATATCCTAATTTTGAGAATGCATTATGTAACAAGCCAATTAATACAAAACAGAACCAGACCACCCCAGAAGATTCATACACACCAGTGGTCCTGCACCATCCTGGTTGCATTTTGGAAGGTGAAACTGATTCATTTGGAAATATGTATCAATCAGCTTCTTTGCCGAAGGTATTTGTTTTTCTTTGTTAAATTTGTATATATTCATGAGGTACAAGCACAGTTTTGCTACATTGATATATTGCATTGTGGGGAAATCAAGGCCTTCTATGCATCCAGTGCTGGAGCAACACACATTGTAGCCACCAAGCAACCTCCCAACTTCCACCCTCCCACCCCTCCAAGTCTCCCTGCCCATCATTCCACACTCTGCGTTCTTGTGTACACATTATTTAGCTCCCACTTACAAATAAGAACATGTTGTATTTGGCTTTCTGTGTCTGAGATGTCTCACTTAAGATATGACCTCCAGTTCCATCCATGTTGCTTCAAAGGATATTATTTCATTCTTTCTAATGGCTGAGTAGTATTCCTTGGTGTATATATACCACATTTTCTTTCTCTAATCATCAGTTGATGGATACTTAGGTTGATTCCCTATCTTTGCTATTGTGAAATAGCACTGCAAAAAAAATGCAAGTACAAGTATCTTTTTGATAGAATGATTTATTTTCTTTTGTATAGATACTAGTGGGATTGTTGGATCAAATGGTAGTTCTATTTTAGTTCTTTGAGGAATCTCCATATTGTTTTCCATAGAGGTTGTATAAGAATTCCCTTTTCTCTCTATTCCCACCAATCTCTGTTTTTTTGTATTTTAATAATAGCCTAATTGGTATGATATCTCATTGCAGTTTTAATTTGCATTTCTGATGATTAGTGATGTTGTACATTTTTTCATATGCTTGTTGGGCATTGTCTTCTTTTGAAATATAGCCATTCATATCCTTCACCTGCTTTATAAGGGCTTTATTTGTTGGAGGGGGTTTCATGTTGAATTGTTTGAGTTCCTTGTAAATTCTTGATTAGTCCCTGGTTATATGTATAGTTTGCAAATATTCTCTGCTATTCTGTAAATTGTTCACTTCTTGATTATCTTTTGCTAGGCAGTTTTTTAATTTAATTAAGCCCATTTGTCTATTTTTGTTTTTGTTGTTTGTGCTTTTGAGGTTTTAGTCATGAATTTTTTGCCTAGATCAATGTTCAGGAGAGTTTCCCCTATGTTTTCTTCTAATATTTTTATAGCTTCAGGTCTGACATTTAATTTTTTATCCATCTTGAGTTGATTTTTATATATGGTGAGAGATAGGGGCCCAATTTCATTCTTCTGCATATGGCCATCCAGTATTCCTAGAAATACATTAATTGGAAAGGGTGTGCCTTCTCCACTGTATGTTCTTGTCACCTTTATCAAAAATCAGTTGGCTGTTAGCCTGTGGCTTTATTTCTGGGTTCTCTATTCTCTTCCATTGATCTATATGTCTATTTTTATAACAGTACCATACTGGTAGGGTTACTATAGCCTTGTAGTACAATTTGAAGTCAGGCAATGAGATGCTTCCACCTTTGTTCTTTTTTCTTCAAATTGGGCTCTTTTTTGATCCCATATGAACTTTATAATTTGTTTTAGGATTCTATGAAAAATGATGATGATATTTTGATAGAAATTGTTTCAAACCTATAGATTGCTGTGGTCAGCATGGTCATTTTAACATTAATTCTTCAGGTCCGTGAGGGTGAGATGTTTTTCCATCCGTTTGTGTCATCTACAATTTCTTTCATCCATATTTTGTAGTTTTCTTTATAGAGATCTTTCACCTCTTTGGTTAAGTACATTCCTAGGTATTTCATTTTTTTTGTAGCTATTATAAAT
The DNA here is from genome assembly GCA_963574655.1 of Perodicticus potto. Lineage (NCBI taxonomy): Eukaryota > Metazoa > Chordata > Mammalia > Primates > Lorisidae > Perodicticus > Perodicticus potto. The sequence goes on along the minus strand of CAUYRH010121544.1, from coordinate 1,597 downwards.
GGGACTGCCTTCTTGAATTTGTTCTTGACTAGATCATTATTGGTCTGTGGAAGTGCTATTGAATTCTGTATGCCGATTTTGCATTCTGAAACTTTGCTGAATTAATTCATCAAATCTACAGGCTTTTGTGGCCTCAGTAGGATTTTCTATACATAATATCTTGTCATCAGTGAACAGTGGTAATTTGACATCCTCTTTTCCAATTTGGATGTCTGTTTTTGTCTCTTGTACAAGGTACTTTTTAGGTTGAAGATACAGAACAGGATAGATGAGGGCCTTGCCCAGACAGACAAGCATGGAAAAAGATAAACTTCAGATAGAAGAAAAGAATGAAGAAACTTTATAGTGATGTGAAGAGACTTTAGATTATGTGGACTAGAAGGGTATCCCTGAAGATGTGACATTTAAGATGAGATCTGAATAACAAAAATGAACTAACTATGCAAATCAACTCTAAAAGGAAATTCTAGGCAGAGGGACTAGCTAGTACAAAGAGAATGTGCTTTTTATATGTGTGTGTGTGATGTGTTGCCTCCTAGCACTCGAACATAGAAAATGAAGGACAGAGTAGTGGGAGGCTGGACTGCAGAAGTTGGGAGGGGCCACATTTGCACTTAGCTTTTCATGATGAAAGGAACCCATGTTAAAATGAATTACGTCTAGATGGGTTACGAACATTGTGTCAAAAATGTGTAGTGAAGACTCCATTGGAATTACAGGAACCAGATACTGCAGTACAAGCATGTGTTCTGTAATTTTAGTTTTTATTTATTGCCTTAGATACGCTAATGTATCTTAACTTACATTGTTAGTCCCCGAAGAGCAAACACCTGCTCTTTATTGTACCTAATCCAGTGTAATAGTGCTAATGAAGCCTCAATTAGTGAATCAGTACTGATTAGCATAGACTAGTTGACTATGCTTTCATGGTTCTATAGTCTTGAGTTAGCAACCCCATAAATAAAAGGGGACCACAAGGCCTAGTAGGTCTGTGAAAATTCATCATTACTCAAAAACAACTCCAAGTATGTAATGTCCTAAGTAGTATTCCATATAGTCTAAAATGATCTGCCAGAGCTGTGCTTGCTTGCATTCGAATTTCATGTTTCACATTTTGTAGGAAGTGAGATTAACCCACAAATGTATTACTATCCACCTGTATTTACCTATAATACTATTTCTATAACAATGATGTTAAAATCTTGTTTTTTTTTTTTTTTGAGACAGAGCCTCAAGCTGTCACCCTGGATAGAGTGCGGTGGCATCACAGCTCACAGCAACTTCCAATTCCTGGGCTCAAGCGAATCTCCTGCCTCCACCTCCCAAGTAGCTGGGACTACAGGCGCCCGCCACAACGCCCGGCCATTTTTTGGTTGCAGCTGTAGTTGTTGTTTGGCGGGCCTGGGCTGGATTCGAACCCACCAGCTCAGGTGTATGTGGCTGGCGCCTTAGCCCATTGAGCCACAGGCGCCGAGCCAAAAATCTTGCTTCTTTATACTTGGGAAGTTTTAGAGAGGAAAACATTTGTTCGTTTTATTATAAAGGACTTGCTTGAACTTTTTGACATTTAAATTGATGTTGGCAGTTCAGTGAGTAT